>VALJ01000037.1:0-55370 GCA_005771605.1 Scutellaria baicalensis
TATATTTATTTTTATATGTTTGGAGTATGATCTTATCCTAATTTTGATGAATTGAAACTTAAGATATTGATGATGGGTATCTATATGGCAAAAACTTATATATCCTTGAGGCACATAGGGCACGGATTTAGGTGTTATATATATACTCTATATGTGTTATGTTTCCTGGTGTTATAAATATATTATACAAGTATCATATAAATATAAGAGTATACATGTGATACCTGTAGAGTATATATTTGATTACTTTGGGGACACCATGCTCTTGTAACACATAAGTGTCAGTCTATCTATATGGATTTACAACACATAGATAATACTACAATTAATTTGGAGGAGATGATATATACACACACTCCAAACATTAAATAATACTTCCTTTTGGTGGCTTCCTTTTTTTTTTTTTTTAAGAATAAAATTAATTTAGTCTAAAGTTGTGGCTAACCTTTTCATATCGTAGACTCTTCCTTGTCAATTTGCGAAAGAAGTCTCATGTCATCATATTACTCCCATCCTCACTTTTTACTCCCAATATTCATTAAGTATATTTTTTCAACATCTTATTTATTTTGTTATATATATATATATATATATATAAATCATGTCGACCAAAACAATATTAATAATTTTCATTCAATATATAACAAATATTAACCTATTTTCTTAATATTGAAGTATACTGCAATAGTATGTATTACTTAATATTGTGCCATTTTATATGAAACAATATTAATAATTTTCATTCAATATATAACAAATATTAACCTATTTTCTTAATATTGAAGTATACTGCAATAGTATGTATTACTTAATATTGTGCCATTTATTGCATATAAAGAATAAAATTAAAATATATTTGGAACAAATTAAATTAGAGAAGAGCAAACTTTTTAAGTGCACAACATTTTATGTTAAGTGTAAAAATACAATATCAATGATTTTAAATGCATATAGTAAAGTTCTAGCTATTCATATAATCATTAAAGAATATTGATAAAATATTTCATACATATAATGAGTAAGAAAAATAAGTATATAAAATATAAATTGACAATAAAAATACCTTTTTTTTTTTTAGACAATGTGATTATGTAAAATATTCTTTTAAAAAAAATTAACCTTAATAAATTTAAGGAACAAATTTGTTACTCCCTCCGTCCCAACTCAACTTGCCATTTTAGTTTGTCCCAACTGAACTTGTCAACCCATAAATGAAAAATATTAATATCTTCATATTTCATTTTTATTACAAAAACGTCACTTAAAAGTAAAAAACAATCTTAAAATGTCACAAAAGTCAAATACTCATATCCCCATATTTTACTCTTATTACAAAAATGTCACCCAATTATCTTAAAAAATAGTAGTCAACTGTTTTTTTTTAATCTCCGTGCCCGGTCAAACTAGGCAAGTTCAACCGAGACGGAGGTAGTATTTGCTAATATTAATATTATAGGTAAAATAAAATCAATTCTACTGTTAACGTTTCCATTCAATTCCATAAATAGTGGATTTTTTTTTTTAAATATATTTTCAGACTGATCAATTTGGCCGAATGAAGTAATCGATTAGATCCGCTTTTCATCAGTTTTGCAATGTTTAATATACCATCTTTTTCCTTCATATTTTTCTAACTCGGAAGTTTTACTTTTAACATCTTGGTTAATTAAATTGTTCAACCGTGCAGTTATTTAAATAATACACAGTTATTTAATTTCTAAACTTTACTAAATAGGTTAATTTGTTGTTGATTTACATAGTTTCTTACTACATTTAAATTTTCATTAACAATTACTAACCTACTGATATTTGCGACATAGATTTAAATTTTTTATATCTAATTAATCATAGATAAAACTTATAAAAACACGAGCAAAACCTTAATTAACTCTTCTCTTAAATCTGAACTATCATTCAAGCACATACCGTACATAAAATCGTATTTATTAGTATGGGAAAAGGGTTTTGCATGTACGGACTTCCAACAAGATTTTGTAGCCTTCATAGTTTATTTAATATGATGACCACCTAATTCATATGCACAAGAATTCATATGAGATGCAAACCTATTTTCATGATAAGTTTCAATTTAATTTTCACATCATGTAATTACAGATTTACTTTTCATGACGATTAGTTCAAGCCGATTCAATTTATAATATCATGGAACAAGTCATCCCACCACATCGACGGTAAAACGAAATCATGCTAACATGCATGTGTGCAAAAATATCAAACTTATATTAACAAGTATAAACACCTGAGATTTACGGAACTTATCAAAATAAATATTTTTAATAATTTGAAGAATATGATATCGAAAGTGTCTGTTGATGAGCGAATAATATTTTAATATTTCATTAAATATATTATGATTTTCTTAGGAAAATCTGTAATACGTCTTAATAAAAAAATACTTAACAAATTTATACAACATATTTAGGATCTTTTAATAAATATAACCAAACATCACAAAGAAATAAATTAGGAAATGTAAGCTCACTTTTCTGGTGGTCTAGGGAAATTAGAGATAGCCAATTGGGTTGTTGAAGTGTAGTGTTGTATTAAATAATATGGGGCCCTCACCTAACTTTTTTTTGCCATTTATGTCCAAATTTTAGGGTCGGGCCGGCCAGCCGACCTTGACCCATATCAAAATTTGTAATTCAATTTTGTTATAATTAACCTTAATTAACTCAGTTTGTTTCTTTAATAATTTTTTGGTTAATTTTCGATCATTCTTACACTGAACTATAATTAAAAAAAATCTCAACATTCAAAAAATAATCTAACTAAATCAAACAATAATCAAATAACTAACCATTCAAACAATAATCAAACAAAATAAATTATGGACAACTAACCTTAAACTATAAACAAATTCAACTTTAAACAAATTAAAAGTAGTTTATACAACTATAAACTACTACTAAATGCATTGAAATACTTACTTACCTTGATGAATACTCTAAATTTTTAGTGGATAAATCTTTGAAACTTCAAATTTTTTAGAGAACTTCTCGCTGAATCTCTGAATGTGAATTTTGTGGAATGAATTCGATTGTATATTTGACTATTAAAAGTAAGGTAAAATTTTTCTTCATATCAAATCAAATATTGTCTTATTATTCACATGTGTAAAAATAAAAGTAAAAACATGAGTGGTGAAACATGAGATGTAATACTAAATGTGATAGAGAATCCAATCCATTTGGATTATGCTATATTTTAGGTTATTCCACTAAAAATTTTATCGAATTAGTTGGAAACATAGAATTGATGAATTAATATATCTAATTTTGTTTTTATTAGTCTTTTGGGTGACAATAATAGTACATAAGTAGGAGCTCCTTTACTTGTAATAATGAAAAAGTTTTTTCTGATTTTCTCACATGATCAACTGTAGGAGAGAAACTCAACTTTTTGGTTGTGAAACATTTGACTTTTATGAAAAAGTTTTGCCCAACCAATTGTATGAATCATACTTCTAGAGGAAATATTATCTGTATGATTAATATTCATTGAATTTTGTTTCCTCATTACTATCGCGTATAAAGTCCAGTTCAGATACTTAAACAATAATTGATCTAAACCAAATTTATTTTACAAAATTAAGTATCTAACCTCACCTTTTAAATCTAAAATTGTTATGTTAAAACACATGAGGATTGACACTTAGGGTTTCTATAAATGATATATTGTAACGCTACAGTGAGTAATGTATAAATATTAAGTACCATCATCTTTGCATTCAAACTTAGATATTTAATATTCTTATTCTTGCTTCATTGTATTAGCTTTTATTAAGTTTCAACATCAGACTCTTGATGTATTCATGCTTGACGTCAGGGACGGACCTGTATTAGGGCAAAGGGGGCACTGGGCCCCCCTGAAATTTTCAAAATTAACAGGGGTGATATACTAATTTCAAAAAATTTATTAAGAATAAAAAAGAAAAAATATTTAGCAAATAGTTATGACTATGGTTTCCATTCTGCACCGGCCATTCCTCTCCTACCTTCATCATAATAACTTTTCCTTATTTCTTTAACAATACAAATCATAAATTATTCCATTTTTCTCTCATTTGTTTCTTCATCTAATTTTAATATAAAGTGACATCTTTATATTATTTTTTTACCATTTTTTCTTCATTGTTATTATTGATTATCATGCCTTATATTATATATGTAATTTCTTATTTATTTGGAAAATATTGGTACATAATTTTACATGTTATTTACACATTCTCTATATATCTCTAAGGACGTTATGAAAAAAAATTCTTTGTTTTAAGTCTGTGACAAAGCTTATCATTAAGCTCTCAAGCTTTCAAGTATATTTTTATTGTGTTTTACAATTCTACTTAAATCTTGATATTTCAAATTTTCTTACTAAATCTCATTTTCTTTTACCTACAAGTTCTTGAACATTTAGTTTATTTTATAATCTTTTTATAATGAAAATACACTACGAAAAAACTATGACTGACCGTAGAACATGAGAAATATAAGAGAATTGTTGTATAATATTGATTTTATCAAAATTACGATACATTATAATTTTTTTTTTACTTATTAACTTGGACCCCTCAATTGAAATCTTGGGTCCATCAATGCTTGACGTAGAGTTTGATATAGTCATTTCAAAACTTCTCTTAAACCTCAACGTAGAGTTTGATGTAGTCGTTTCAAAGTTTTTCTTAAACCTCGACCTAGAGTTTGATGAAAAATGACTTCAAATACGTCGAGAAACTTTATGTTTTAGATCCTCGATAAGAATTAAGAAGATCCATTTTATTTATTTTCTCCAATTAAAGATGATGCCCCAACTCCTTTACTATTTTAAATATTGATTGTTAACATGTTTTGGTGGAACATAATAACACGTGAAGTGAAAGAAAAAAAAAAAGAGATTCGTTTCCAAATGAAACCAACCAATCTCCAAATGTATAGACCACAAAAAAAGAAGATGAAATTCAACATTATTATAATTATTGGAAAGTCCACATACCCCCTACCACCCACCCCATGAATTTAGAAAATCCACTTTTTCCCCACCTGGTAATGAAGAATAAAGTCTCAACAAGACACCTCGTACCACGCGCACGTGCTTCTACTGTTTATGCACGCGACAATTAAAACCACACCCAGTGGCATTTCCGTAATTAACCACAAATCCATGACTAAAACTCCACCCCACGACTTTGATCTCACTTTTAACGTCACACTTGCCGTCGGTGCGATAGCCACGTGGCAGCATCTGCTGCGTCTGTTTCCGCTATAAAATACCCGCGCCTCTCTTGCTAGCAAACCCTCCTTCCACTTTCACACACGCATTCATATGCTCCAGCTGTTTCTCTCTCTCTCTAGATTTTTCCCTCTTTGCTTTCTCTCTCAGATCTATTTGTGCCGTGGAGATAGACAAGTATTTTTCTTTATATGCTAAGGCTTTGGATTCTGTTGCGGCGGCCTCTAGTTCGCTTGGTGCAGGTCGGGAACTTTATTCGCCGATGGCATCGCTCTTTGCGTTGAATTCATCAACTATACTCTCAAATCCTACATGATTTGAATACGTTTGAGTATACGTGGATATGGTGTAGAAATTGATGTCGCTGTTTTTGGCGAAAATTAGGTTCCCGCCTTGCATCAACTGAATCGGAGACCGCGGTGAATGATATTTTCCGGTTATTCTATTTGTTTCAGGTAGATCGGTAATTGTTTGGCCCAGGTGTATATTTGGATTTGAATTATTGTGATTATTACGAGATCTGAGTCGATTATTTTGAGCACTGAAAACGAATGATAGATTTTGTTTTTCTTCATTGAGAGAAGATTATTTAGCATGCATCTGTTGTGTTATGCGGAAAAAAAAACCCGAATTACAGTCAATGGAAGAAATTTTAAATCCCGTTTAATTAACTAGGTACAATGTACGAGCGAAGAACTGGTGTTTTTTTCAGTGGCAGTTCATCTGTAATTGCTTTAAAAATGCTTTACTCATTCTGTGAAGATTGGTGTTTCTTTAAATGAGATTCTGATACGCTGTATCTCCGATGGAGAGAAATCTTAGATAAATTATTTAAGAGAGCGTCTGAATCTGTATAGATCTTCTTATTTTTTTTATAATATACTTCTGTTATTTAATTTGTTAACTTAAGAGTTTTCTATTTTCTTCAAGAACTTTGAATTTTCTCTATAATAACCCCCTACTACCCTCCCCCAAACAAATCCCAAAAAAATCACCTTTGTAATACATTTTATTCTTCATTGCCAGTTAGAGCCTGAAAATATCGTTCTTGCCATCAATTTTGCAAACTGTATGGTGTTAAGCACGCGAACTTCTATTGATGATTGGTTGCTTGTTTTATTTTGTTAGTATGATGACATTATGAATTGATTCACTCTAATTGGGAAACATCGATGAGCACCATTATCACCCCTTCAAATTATATTCTCTCTCCAAAATATCTTTTTACTGAATCTTGTCAATTGTTCGTTGAGTCATAATCATCATGTTGAGCTAGAGCATAAAAACTTTATGTTCTTATTACATTGGTGGAATGTCAAATGAATTTATACTAATTTGTGTCAGTGATAATGCATGAGGTTGTGACTTGTGAGTTGATTTATTTGTCTTGTAGTGTCCTGAGAATAAAATGGCGTGCTCCTCTGGGGGAATCCAGTGTTTTTAGTTGTTCATTTATGCTTGTCACTATACATATTCCATTAAGCATACCCACTTCCACTTGCCACATGAGATATTCCTATGGTCACATTCAGCAGCGTTATTATCTGTCCTTCGGAATATATATCTGGAATAAAATGTAGTTGTCATCTTTAGCAAGGGGATTTCGTTTCGAATTTCAAACAACATTGCAATTGGAATCCAACTTAAGTGAATTAGAAGGTCGCTTCCAATTTAATCGTCTGATTGATATTTATGCTAATTTCTATGTAATCATTATAATAATTTGTTCTTTTGGGAATGAGTATGGATAAGCTTGCCAATTGGAGCTTTTTAGCATTTGTTGGTTGCTGTCAAGAATGTATTGTCTTCTTCACGTTGCATTTCAGATTTGAATGAGTTGGTGCTCGATATGGATGCCCTTTATTGCAGATCCTTCATGCTATATCAACTCTGAAAATTATCTTCTTCTATTGAGGTGATGCAGTTTTGGTCTCTGACATTTGTTATTATAGATAGTAGGTTTAATTTAAGTTTCTTGCCCATTACTATATCTGCCTTTCCAGGCTGTTTATCATGGAATGGGTGCAGTTTGTCCGCAGCCACATAGGATGTGAATATGTGATGTGGTCCTCCTCATCTATCATGGATGAAGTTAAAAATGGTTGTCTTAACGAATGCATGTTCATCAAGTATTCGGATGCAGCACATGGAAAAAGTGTGGTGTTCTGGCAAATTGACCGATTCTGCAAGAACACTTCGACCGCTAGCATAGTGATTCTTTCTAAAGAGGACTTTGGAAAACCGCAGGTAAAAACCACCAATTAAGAGCATTGATTTATAGTCACAGAAGCATGAAATTCTGAATTAAGTTGGGAAGTGTTCATTTATTAAGTACATCCAAATTAGGAAAGTGTGAATGAGTGGCTGGATTTGATGGTTTTGGGTGTGAAGGATGGCAGATAGATATAATAATGGCTATAATAGCAGAGCATGTACACGCATGGTCAATAGTTGCAGTATTTTATTGTGAATGATCCTAACATATATGTTTGGTTTGGTAATTCAAATTAACCAAATTGTAGGTATGAACCTACATGGCAGCAAATTTCCTAATCTTAGGCTTCACATTTATGTATTGTTTCTAGGGTGGGTTAGTAATGTTGAATTGATAGGAAATGAAAAGTAAGAGATAGAGGTTTATAGGTGCGACGGGGAGGGTCTACAACTTGAAGCTCTCTTGGACCACCACCATTGAGGTAACATAGCCCATGTTGTTTCTTGGGCTGTTTGGTGGGTTGGGCCCAAAGTACCACCTCAAGTTATTATGAATATACATCTTTACATCTATTGATAATTTTTAAAGGGAAAATATATCTTATTGAACAATTTGAACATATTAAAATACTACATAGATTGAATTCGGCCACTAATAAAGCTGAATAGACTCACCCTTTATAATGAGGCCCAATAGTGGGTTATGTTCTGGCACCCATGTCCCGTTATTTCAGTGTTGGTAGGTACACATACACGTGACAATTAATTCTGCATTAACTGATGTAATTGTTGAAGAAAGAAAAAAAAATTGATTTGAATTTCTTTTACCCTCTTAATAGTAGTATAAGAAATAGATGTTTCATGCATTTTTTGAGACAAAACAAACTCTATGGAGTAGGATGATTTTGAATGCAACAAAAACTAAATTGCCATCATGAATGGATGTTAAAACGAATAGATACTAGTACTTTCAGATATATTTTAACGGATATTTTGATAAAAAGAGCTTATAAAAGTATGAATTAACCTCAACTCTAGTTCACTCTTTTCCTAATGTGAGCTTGCAAGTTTATTGGCAGTTATGCCCGTCTCATTCCAAATTAAGTGTTATTTTACAGGTCAAATTTTGTTTCAGATTAACTCTTGTTTTAAAATTTTATGCAACTTTACTATCAAACCATCCTTGTTAATATTCCTTAGAAATCTTTTATAATCCTTTTTATGAAATCATTTTGATTGTTTTCCGAATTCTGAATCTTAATTTTATTGATTGATCAATGGTATAATGGTTAAATTTTTATGCTTTCTTAGACTACGACAAACTTTGGAATATCACTTAAATGAGATCACAAAGAGTATTAACCTAATACGTAAGCATTATTTTTTTAAAAATCGAATGATTTAGCCTGGGTAGACAATCAAATAAAATATAAAAAACTAACATGTTATATTTTTACATATATAACTTCGTCCAACAAAACTTTACTTATAACTAAAGTTTGCAAATTCTTATATATATTATGTGTTATGCAATATGGATTCAGTTGTTTCATGCAATTAAATCCGTCAAATTATGTGAGAAATTACACTCCAAATAAACTAAATTTTGTCTATACAGTTTTTGTTATGCTCTCGGGTTTCTCAATTAATATTACAATATTTTTATAGAAAAATGGGGTCATATAACCCCAAATCCCTATAGCTGCAAAAGTAAAAGCATTTTCACTCAAAAAGGTCAACTTGGATTCTTTTCTTGCTAGAAGGTCAAAAAAGTTTAGGAAAAAGAAGATATATTAAAGCTTAACACGTCACTTAGGCCCAATCTTGAACTCCAAAAATCGTATAACAAATTCAGAATAGCTTTAGAGGGGGAAAAAAAAAACCATTATGATGCTCAAAATATCGACTGAAAAGTTAAATTTTGAAAAGTTCACGAAACATAAATTAATCGCTGCAATTAATTACTACCTCCGTCCCAAAATAAATGACGTTTTAGCAACTAAAATTTGTCCCAAAATAATTGTCGTTTTCGTATTCCAAAGCATATTTACATGCAATATACCAAATATGCCCCTATTTACTCATCTCAAATTAAATGTGTTAAAGAGATAAAAACTTCTCATTAATTAAACATAAATAGGGGTATATTGGACTTTTTATCACATTTCTTAATATATGTGCAAAAGACTAAAACGTCATTTATTTTGGGACGGAGGTAGTATATGATAATGAGTTCTATAATCAATTAATCACCTTAAGAGTTTGCGAATTGTTATTAGGCGCCGATTCAACTAAATTTATTAATTGTATACTGTAATTTTGGAAGAGAAATCTCTCGGTACAATGCTAATCCACACAAATTTATCCCATGTTTTTTTTCTGAGAACTATTTATTTCTTCCATGGATATCAATTCATTTAAAAGAACACCCCCCCCCCCCCCCAAAAAAAAAAAAAAACCAATCATAACTAATTTTTAGTGGTTGGTTTTCTTCAAACTAAAACTATATTGATGATTTCCCAAATGACATAAAACTTCGTTGACTTAAATTATTTTAAAGAACCTGTTACGTCCAGTTCCATGTTCCTAATATTAAAAGGTGCCCCATCCACATACTATTTTTTAAAAAATAAAATGCGAGTAACACACTTTATTTTAACGTCCTTCACTTTGAATTTGACACTATTTTTCTATATATATATATATATATATTTTTTAAATGTATGTTCATTTCTCTCTCTTATTTTTTGGAAACATATAGACATTTTTCTGTAAAAGAAATATAAGTAACTCTTCGAAATATTAACAACTTTCTAAAACAGCAACAAAATTATATGGATAAATGATTGCTTTGAAATCTATTATAGAAAGTAATTAAGTTAATTTTCAAGATTTAGAAAGATGAAAACTTTTGAATTCCATGGTTGTTATAGCAATTACATAGAGAATAATATAACGCTCCAGAGTAGGCCCCAAAATCCTAATCAAATTCAAATTATTCACAAAAATGTGATTTGAAGGGAAACTTAACTCCAATTTCCATATTTAATAGATTGCTATCAAAAAACGCAATTGAGCAATTAATAAAACCCATCTGTTTTAGTCTTTTTATGGCACCACAATTAATTGCACCTTTTTTAGTTTTTTGGACAAAGCCCACTTCACTTCCCATCCTCAATTCAAGATTTTACCCCCTACCACCACTATCTTCTGTCCCATCTCACCCCGCTCCCACCCACCCTATTCCCTTTCAAGAAACAGACATGAATGAATGAAATGATCTAAATCTTGGCTAGGAATGATCATATACCTAAGTTTGATTTCTGCCATTACAGTTTAAAGTTGGATCCCAGTTTAGGACCCATCCTGCAATTCATATTGTTCATCAAGCCCTATGGTGGGATAGTGAAGGTACTTGATTTTGATTTTCTATTTTCAAGAAAGAGGGAGAGAGAGAGAGAGAAAGAGGAATGTGTGTATTGTGTATTGTAATAAAAGGAGTAAGTCCTACTCCTACAACAAAATTGTCTCAAATTGTTGCTCTCTCTTCTCTTCCCCAATCACACACATGCATTTTATTCTCTACTCTTTTGTCTCTCACCTCTGACTCTGCAACTACTACATTTATTTTTTCATATCTATTTCACCATTGCCACTGTCTTCTCTCTCTCTCTCTCTCTCTCTCTCTCTCTCTCTCTCTCTCTCCCCCTCCTTTTTACCTTTTACTAATGCTTCAGATTTCATTTGACGTTTAATGAATTTTTTATAGGAATCTTTCTTTCTATCTTTCTTTTCCCTCTCTTGTCCGCATTTACTCTTAACGCCGAAACGAAGGAGACAGCTTTTCTTGATACACTTATTATCATACTCGCGTTGTTTCTCACTTTTGTTCTCAATTGCTCCTCATCACTAAGGTATTCTCTTCTCATTTTTTCTGGGTTTTATTCTTGGTGGGTCGAATGTCATGATTTTCGTGTAAAGATTAAATCTTTACCATTAATCTGATAAAAGAGTTCACGCTTTTATTCATGCTCATTTTCTGTGTCTGATCCACCCTCTCATTTCACCGTTTTTCTCTCATCACACACGCAGTGTGTGTATGTGTTTACGTCTCTCTCTCTCTCTCTCTCTCTCTCTCTCTCTCTCTCTCTCTCTCTCTCTCTCTCTCCTCTTTCTCTCTCTTGATGCCAAGTAGTTTCAATTTGCATCACATTAAATTAATGATGCAGAGTCAAAGATGTTTGCAGAGGCTGACAAATTAATTCACACAGTGCTCTTTTTGACTCATTCCTTCTGAGGAAAAGCTTGATTTATTACGTCTATGGTTCTTTTTAAAATCATCTTTTTCTTGCACCCTTCCATTCTTACATCATAACCTCTTCCTTTTTCCTATGCATGCCACTTCACTTGGTTTTTCTCCAACTCGTTTCTTGACTCACTCATCTGACTCAACTCACTGAAATTGGCATTGTCGTTCCGCTTGAACTCGGATTGATTCTTTAAAAATCTTTTATTTACACATGTTTTGTGGTGCTGTTATTGAAATTTGGACCCTAGAGAGTCGTTAAGGGGAACAAGCCACCGCAAAATTTGGTGATCCCATAATTTCCTGTTTTTTTCTTAACCTATTTATTAATTTATTCATCCATTCATTTTACTATGATCTCTCTTCCTATTTATTCTTTGCTTTCACACTATTTAAGCCAATTGATTTGCATATATTATTATCTGTAAAAAGTTTGAGTCATCAAGACTTTTAAGTTAATTCTTTTTGCACTATTTATTCTACAATTAGTGTAAGCTGGTTTGGAAATTAAGTACAGTTAAATCTCCTTTCCCACAACATCATTTCTTTTGTAACCATCATCGTACAACTTTTAATGGGCTTTCTGCCTTTGTGGGCCTCTTAACATTTCATTGCTTCAAATCTTGAGCATCAATGATAATTTTTTTATTTTTTGCAGGAGGTGGTTTACAAAACATTCTTGATATATCCAGTGATTATTCAAAGTAGAAAATGATGAGGAAGAGATTAGCTTGTTGTACGAGAGATATGAGGGATATCAGCGTCGACTTTGATGAGCAAGAGAGTAATGTTTTTTTTCTTCAACTTTTTAATTACATCTAACGAAGATAATTATGTTGTTGTTTTAGAATGTTGGCTAACTGATGATTAAGATGGTTCACATAGTATCCTCATACCATTGAAAATGTAACTTAAGATCAAAAGATAATAGAATCTTGAGTGATGTGTGAAACATTTTTTTTATTGTGAAAAAACTTATGTGTATTTTGATATTTTCTTGTTTTGAATTGGTGTGCAGATGTTTACAATAGTACGTACCTAATTACCTACCATATGGATTCTCAATCAAATTTGTAAATTGGAATACACAATTTAATGTAAAGGATCCTTATTGAGCCCCCTTGTTTTGGGTGCCCCCCACCCAAGTCAAATGGTCCAACCAGAAGTGATAGTATTTTTCATATTTATTTGGTTGCACAACTTGCCTTCTCTCTCTCTCTCTCTCTCTCTCAAAAAAGGGGGTAATAAAGATTTTTTACAACATGGTTAAAAACATAAACCTACCACAGAGAGCATCTTGTGAATGTTTTGCCATGTGGGGTGAGAGACTCTTTATTAACATTTATTTCACTCTGCAAGAAGTAGTTCCATGTCACAGTACTAAAGAAGAAGATGGAATAGATTGAACTCTGATATTACCAATCATTTAAGTTATCTTTTCACTATATATAAAAATTTTGCTTTCTAAAGTTGTAAATTATTTGGTGCCTTTTCCACTGTTGCCACTGGAGTTGCTGGTCATTTTGTGTGGCCCCCCAAAAATTCAAATTTCTTTCTCTGTGTTTGAAATGGGGATGGAGATTGTGGAGAGAAAGTCTTTTGATTTGATTTTTTTCCTGGTTTATATAATTGGGTGTAGATCTTTGAAAGTGATAGGTATTTATCAAAGGCGTTCAGTGATGGATCATGTAGGCATGATTGAGTTTGTATGGCCCTTAATTGTGATATATATTAAAAGCATTTCATGAAACAACAAAGTCACTGTCTTTCTGACATTTCTTTTTAAAAAACTCAACAGTTCTCATTTGGATCTACATCTTCTATAGAATACCATTCTCATCCATCTATTATACCCCATCTTGTTTTATTCTATTTTAAAAAAAATTGACTTATAGGATTGTCGTTAAATAAATAATCATCTCCACTGAGATCCCTTCAACAGTTTGTAACTTGTGGTGACTAATACTAACAAGAATAGGAGAAATGGGTTAGTTGATCCCATGTGACTTGATAAGTCAAACTGTGGATTGATTAAACACAGTGTTAGCATGTGAAATCAGGACAAGATTTGGCATCTAATGTGATTCATCAAGTCATCAAAATCAATCTACCTCACTAGAATGGTAACAGTTCAGTTAGTTACAGTTTGATGTTATTACACCGTGTTAAGTAAAACTGCGTTGTCTTGAATTCGTAAAATCCTCTAACGTGAAACACCAACATTCAGGGATAATGACATATAATGGTCTGGAGAGCTGCATCATGAACAGCCATTCTTTCGATAACGAAAGTGGGACGAGCAGAGGAGAAGGGTGCGTCACTGATTCTTATGACGAGGATGATTCCAGCTGCTCGTCCAGCACTAATGCCTTTGGATCGTTTTCTTCTCTCTGGACGATCATGAAGAAAGATGATCAGTGTCAAGACGAGTTTAACTTCTCAACCACCCCTGCAAAACAAAAACCTGACCATAACACCCTGTTTTCAGATGTTGAAACGATGAAAGAAAAGTTTGCTAAGCTGTTGCTCGGAGAAGACGTTACTGGGGGTACTAAGGGAATTTCCACTGCATTATCTCTGTCAAACGCCATCAATAACCTAGCAGCTTCAGTTTTCGGAGAGCTTTGGAAGTTAGAGCCATTGTCTGAAGAAAGAAAGAGCAAATGGCGGCGAGAGATGGATTGGTTGCTATCCCCGACTAACTATATGGTCGAGTTGGTCCCTGCAAAACAAAACGGAGCAAATGGCCGAACATTAGAGGTACGAGATACTTTTCTACTTTCCAATGATAATTACAATGCTAGAAGGATTCAGAAATAATTAGTTTAGTTCCATGGGTATTGTATTTTGGTGCAGATAATGACTCCAAAAGCTCGAGCAGATATCCATATGAATCTTCCAGCACTTCGGAAATTGGACTCCATGCTCATTGTAGGTGGTCTCTTCACTCGAAAAAACAATCTACAAACTTTCTATTAAACCATTTGAACTCATCTCTTTAATTTCTTGAGCTCAGGAAACACTTGATTCGATGATCAATACTGAATTCTGGTACGCGGAAGTGGGCAGTCGAGCAGAAGGAAGAAGCAGGAGCAGTGGGCAGAGTATGCGATGGTGGCTTCCTTCGCCTCGAGTGCCTACAATCGGTCTCTCAGAAATAGAAAGAAAGAGACTTTTGAATCAGGGTAAATTGATCTATCAAGTGTTCAAAGCTGCTAAATCCATCAACGAAAACATCTTGGCTGAAATGCCGATCCCTATAGCCATCAAGGATGCTCTTCCAAAGGTATGCCACAGCCCATCTTTTAGCTCAAATAACACTCTGACTTGATTGTATGATAGATGTTCGATGTTGAACTTGTTTCCAGTCTGGAAAGGCAAGCCTGGGGGAGGAGCTTTACAAGATACTGACAGCAGAGACTCTGTCCATCGAGGAGATGATGGACTGCCTGAATCTGAAATCGGAACATGGTGCTCTTGAAGCCATTAACAGACTGGAAGCTGCAATGTTTGCCTGGAAAGAGAAAATCGCTGAGCAAGGCAATGGCAAGTCACCTGTTAGAACATCATGGTCGTCTTTCGTTAAGGATCCATTATCTGAGCTGGACAAGATGGAATCATTGGTCAGCCAAGCTGAACTGCTTCTAATACAGGTCAAGAGTAGATACCCAAACCTTCCTCAGACATTCCTTGACGTCACAAAGATCCAATATGGCAAGGTAAGTCATTTTAAAGTTTCAACACATTGATATATTTGCAGTGTTGTTCACTACTAAAAAGTTCAGTACTTCAACATGTGTAGGATGTGGGCCACTCAGTCATCGAAGCCTATTCTCGAGTTCTAGCCAACCTGGCATTCAGCATTCTATCAAGAATAGGAGATATTCTTCAAGAAGACGTAATGAGCAATCCGAATTCACCTGTGGCAATGTCCCATCTCGTTGGAGCAAGAATTCCAGGAATATCAGACAGCCCTATGCTTGATCGTGTCAGGCATTCGCTTATCCACCAATTGAACAGCATAGACGGGAAATCTCTCGGGTCCCATGAGACCAGTGATGTTTCAGATCGTGAAGAAGCTAAGATTAGTTCAGTCACAGCAACTCCTAGTCGGAGTCGAGTATGGTGCATTGGCAAAGAGGCTTGCCACAGTTTGTCTGCTCAGAATTCTCCTTGATTATAGAACACCTACTTACATCTCTGTATATAACACCATCTTTATGGGGTGCATCAGCTAATTATGTTAGCTGTGCGATTCCCTCTCATGTGATCTTCTTGGATCATAATGAGTTTTAGCTTGAGTTGCATTGTGGAACTATAACATAATCTTATATGTTACATTCAATGAGGATGGTCTTCATTGCCTTTTTTTATGTCAATGAGCAGTTTGAGTTTCACTGTCTTTTTTATATTTAATAATTCTTCAATCTCTATGCACTGTTAATCTTTCCACCTAGATGATGTTCCATCGATCGTTTTCCTAATCATAATTTCCTGAATTATTAAGCAGTAAAGTAACATAATTATAAATACCCTCAAAGGGTGGTGATGATGATGAATACATTGAATAATTGGTTACAAAATTAACTCTTAAGTTTAGTGATGAATTCCAGAGCCGTTTAATGATTCTACATCAATGATAATGATATATGTTCGATACAAATATGATATGAAGTGTTAGTTAAATTGAAACCAAACTTCGAAACTGCAGGACATATATATAAGTCGGACAATGTGAATATACATCTTAACGGAGATTTTGGTTATAAGTATGAAGAATGGCATGCTCTTTAATTCTTGCTAAAGATATACATGAATAAAATTAAGACATTTAAATCTTATCTTTACAGTGAAATTAGGATTCGAGTCGACCAAACCAGTTAGTGATGGTTCTAGACAGGATTCTGATGTCATTTAAGGAAATAGCTTTTAATCCTTGAGCAATGGCATCTGCTGGAGTGTATACTGCTCCTACTTCCCACCTTGGCTCCTGATTATACAAACAATTTTACCATATTCATCATCTCGGTTTTAGATTCATGGGGTTAGAAGGTAGTCGATTTATAGACATAAAATCTTGCAGACATATTGATGGGGTAATGCCTTGTGAAGCTTGTGTTCTACTATGGATAAACGCTGTATTAATGTCATCGTGATCCGTTATTCCTCACAACATATATATTTGGTTAATAGGAGCAGAGATGGTAATAGTACCTGTATGCATGGAGTTATATGGGTACCACGTAAAACGACTTTCTCAAGTTTTCCACCAATAGACTCGACACGTGGCTTCAGTGTCACTTCTAGGAGATCTGTCTCATCTATCGTATCAAAATCAAATTTAACCTGAGACAATTGACGGAACAAGTTTTAGCAGCATAGGATTTTATTCAAGAGTGAAGATGTGTGGATTATATGTAGCAACAGTGTGTATGTATGTGTGTTTTGAGGGGATACCAATAGTGTGTTTTGAATGTTATATAGCTTCTGGAAACACTCGAGATTCTCTGCAGGTGCCGGCCTGAACTCGGAAATTCCTTGTGCAACCTAAATTAAATAAAATCCAGACGACTTTATGGAAATAAGTTCAGAACTTGATGCAGGGAAATCTGACAATGAATATGCCCAGATATAAGAGTATACGTCCAGCTTAGAGGACAAAGCACGTGAACAAAAATAAATAAATTGAAAGATGTGAGATCACAATGATAGTATATCTGCAGAGCCACTGATCACAGTCTCTAAAAATACCATCCACATGTACCTGATTAAATACTGAGGGCAACTGATCAACAAATTTGGACAACGACACAGCAGCTTCAGGATCATAGTCTGGCAGAACTCTTTCAGCCATGTCTGTTAGCATCCTCCATCCATCTACTATATTATACACATCTTCAGATTACTGAAGTAACATTTTAATTGATAAAAACAAAATTTTTAAGTAGGCCACTTCTAAGATAATAACATCCTATAACTTTCCCTGGTTCTTGGACTTTTAAAAATCAAACAAGGTTTCTGATCCTTGGCCAGGTTGCACAGAGATACCTTTCGCACAGAAATAAGTCACAAGGATTTCATTCATTATTGAATAATATCTATGGGTTTTTTGTTTAATGGTCATAAATGAAAGACCCATCTTAGATTTCAAAGTTTTGCTTTCAATTTATGATCAATTCTTCAGGGACATGCCACTTCTCCAAAGATGTAAGGTTCAGCCTAAAAAAAAAACAGAAAGGGAAATCATGTCCAAATAGGTTGAATTGCAAAAGCATCGTTCATATGAAGTATATAAAAGGTGTTTAGGAAGTCTTTTCACTCCTCATAACACAAGCCAGACTTCCTGCAGAAACATTGTAGAGTATCATGATTAACAATCAAACCTTGATGCATCCATGAGACAATGCTTTCCTTTTAACAAAGTGGAACTTAATCAAAAAAAACTTGTTTAGGGGTCCAGCTCAATTCTATGATTTTATAGCTCGAAAATACAAGTGATGTCAGTTGCAATCGAAACAGATCAATTTCATATTCTAAATTTCTAGACTGAATTAAAATAGCAAGATGCTGCAATTTACCAATATTTACCTGAGACATTCTGAGCCATTGAATACACAGGGGATGTCTCAATCACAGGCATCATCTGCTTGACTAGAGGACCCAACTGCAGTAAAGAGTACAGACCCATTGGAATCTGAGTTAATCCTTTTGAATCCACCAAAATCAATTGGAGAACAGAAAAAATGTTCATAACAAGAGGCATTCACAAGTTGAAGAGATTAGAACAAAAGCATACGAAGGCATGGTGCAAGTGACAAGCAGAAAGCCACATTTTAACTCTTTATAAAGTACGGTGAAACTTTCAGTCATGACCAGCAATTCTTTTCACGGCATTAGGCAAGTTTACCATTTCAAATTAACAAAATCTATTGTTAGACTGAATTATAATCTACAAATCAACGACATCTTTCAGCTAATCAACAATTCAGTGGCTAATTCTTAGCAATTAATTGTGGCACCACCAAACATTAAAAAATGACAATAATGAGCATGTTCTGTAAAAATCATCCACACACTTGACGGCTGAATAGAGGAACAAAACCTGCTCAAAGTATGGTACTGCCTCTGATGCTGATTTATTGTTGTAAGATATGATAGCATTGGCCTTCAACACAAATACATTTATTCTGTGTCAAATATTCATCAAATTAGACATACATGGCCATCTGGAGCAACAAAGAGGTGCAGTGAACCTTAGGAATCTTCTCGCAGAAATAACTCCCTGTAAGCACTTGAAGAAGTGCGCCGTTGCTGCAAAAAGAAACGGTATCAAACAAATGCAATCAAAGATTACATAAACAGTGCTAAGCGTGCAGGGCTAATGCAATTAGATCATGCTATCATTGGACTAGTTTACCATACATAAAAACTGGAAACTGAACACCAAGATAACCATTGGACTCAATTTGCAGACTCCGAGTATTTCATAAACCAATACTGATGAACACATACCAGAAATCATGCTGGGAGAATTCAACGCAATCAGAAATTTGCAGAGGGAAAATTACTCAACTTAAAGCACATCACCTGTGTCCAACGGAATAATATGGAAGATCAGCTATCTCAGCACCTGAAATTCCATTCTCAGGCAATCCAGTGATCAAAATTGAATCCAAACAAGCATGGAACCGCTCATATATCTCCCTGGTAACTTGTTCGTGGTCAAAAGTCACGTTGTACGGGACAGATATAATCAAGTACCCTTCATCCGCTAATAGCCCGAGCAAGTAACTGCAAAAGAAATGAACAAACTATGGAATTGTGTGTTCTGTGTAGCAACGGCAAAGAAGTTAACTACCTTACCTATACGTAACTTCGGGGACGGCTCCGATGAAAGCGCCGCCCAAGAATTTGATCAACGCTTTGGGCTTTTTGCCTTTTGAAGGAGGTATTACCAGACAAGAGTCCAGACGCCTATAAATCCTGCCATTTTCATTGACGAAATTTCCAGAAATTTTCGCAGTTTTACCAAGTTGGGCACTAGAGACGCCATTAATTGTCATGCGCGGCAACGACGAGCGGCGGAGCTTCTCGTGAAATCGGAAAGTACGAGGGGCAAAGCGTGAGGAAGTGCTGGAAGATGAGAATTCTTGGAGTTTGAATTGCGGTAAGTTCAAAGCGAGAGCAGAAGCCGCCATTGAAGCCGATTCAGTGAAGTTGAGAAGCAAGGAAGGATCGAACTGGGGAAGAAGAGAGGCAGGGGTAGAGTCGTCTTTTCGCTTTTAGAATGTGGAGCGTGGGAGTGGTGCACGTGGAGAGCCTGCGAGCGCTTCTTCAAATTAACAAATTTCATAGGCAAAAACTTGGGTGCACCCTAGGCACGGATCCGTGCCCCCAACCCCACCCGGCATGTGGGCCGTCTACACGCACCCCCACGCGCGTCTGCAGCTATGTTGGTGTGTGCTCGCGCATACTAGATTCTATTCAATGATAGGTATTATACACATATTCTTAAGGTAATACGTGTATACTCTTAAGGTATTACACATTTATCTTTAAGGTATTGAGTTTAAAATATAAGGTATTACATATGCACCTTTGAGGTATTACATATTTTATATCTGAGGTATTACATATGTACCTTTAAGGTATTACATATTTGAGTATGAGGTAGTTCTTTGAGGTATTACATATTTGAGTATGAGGTATTGCATATTCAGCTTTAAGGTATTACATATTTACATTTGAGGTATTATGTATGCACATTTGAGGTATTATATATTTGATGTTCCATAAGCACCTTTGGTCATGTTCGGTACACAGGATGTGTTTGTCAGGGATTGTTAAAAAAGATGGGATTACACTGTTCACTGTAAAAAATTTGATGTTTGGTATGTATGTTTTGTAGTGGGATTGAGTAGATTAAAGTGTTTGGTATGAATGGTTTGAGGTTGACTTAAGTTGGTTTGTTTGTTATTTGTTGTTTGGTATATTTGTTGATATGGATAAAATTTGTTGTTTGACTAAAATACCCTCAAATTATATAAATATATTAAATCAAGTAAAATAAAATGAAATTGGCAACCCCCACATGTTGAACTTGGAGTCTGCGTTTCTTCTCTACCTCACCCCCCCTCACCCCCTCCCCTCTGTCGTTCGTAAATCTCCATTTCAGAAGGTCGAAGAAGATCTGTAAGATCAAGGAGACGAGTCGTTTAGTTCAAATACTTCACATTCCACATGTCTACGAGGTATCTTCTTCCCGTTTTTTTATCTTGGGATCTTTCGATTTTGGGCTTAGTTTTGTAACCTAAATCTCAGCAATAGCCATAAGCAACAAATTACCTTCGTTAATCGTTTATGGTCTCGCTTCGATTTTGTGAAATGTTGTGAAATAGTAACCATCACTAGCACTATTGATGAATTGATCCTAAGTAAAATGGGATGAAAATGAATTTTTTTTGGTTTGGGACTGCTTTGTTGTGCGGCATGTTTGATGTCTTCGAATTACATGTTTCATGGTATAATCGAATTTGTAAGAAAATATTTGTTCTGTGTACTTGTCCTACAACTTTAATCACTCATAATGCTTAATCTATGTTCTGTGACATCGTGTTTTTCCAGATATGAGTTCGTAAGAATTGATGATTTTGAACAAATTGTTGTTTCTTAATTGTGAGGTTTTTTATTATGTGTACTGTAATTTATAAGAATTAGTAACAAGTTAGTATGTCTTGTAGTTGGGATAGTGATCTTCAGTGCAATTCTAGTGGAAATGCTCAAACAATTGATGGGATCATGCGTTGTCGGCATATGGTTCCGATGCAAATGCAGACTTCGGGGACAAAGAAGAATCCCATGAGACGGTTTATGACTTGTCCTTTTCGAGGGGTATCGTTACGAATTTTTTGGAATGAAATATCAAATTAGTATACTCCATTCTGTAATTAATTAACGTACTGAGAAATGATGTAATTACATACAATCTGTTTTGTTGAACCGTAGAAGGATGCTTGTGGAATGTTCATTTGGTTGGAGCCGCCACTTGAAGGACGTGCTAGAGATGTTGCAATCGAGTGCCTTGAGAAGATTGCACGTTGTAAGACTGAACTTGCATTGAGCAAATCGAATGAAGAAAAATTGAAGAGGTACATGAAGTTTTTAGTTTTCCTGTGCATAACCTTGATCGTTATGTTTGTGATTGGCACAAGCATAGATTTATCAGGGTCGTCAAAGGGTGTTTGCAACATGAAATTAGCATTTGATGGATAACAATGCAAGTCATTGTATGTGCATATTCGTTTGCTTGGAAGAACTAATTAATTCTGTTGGAGTTTACTTTGAACGTTAATTTGTTAAACTAATCAAATGTTTTAGTGTTTATATGTGGATGTTATTTTGTGATGCTTTCATGTTTGACAAGTCTTAGACATTTGTCCATGTCAGTTTCACATATAAGCTCGTTTGAAAGATACAGACATGCTTTTACATGTGTTTGCTCTACATCATTGTGAACCTGTATGTGTACATACTTAAACGGTGTTATTGGTAGATGTTAATTCAATGTAAATTGTAAAATATGTTTTAAATTTTCATAATGATACTAACCTTCAGCATACTAATAATTTGGATGATATCTGCAAATTTACATGGAAAGGATTTAGGCTAGAATTAAGTACACATCGGTCTACATACATGTCAAAAGTTGCCAAGATGTTTGAGCATACATTCATGATTCATACTAAATTAGCAAAAGATGACAAACCTAATCGTAAATGCAAGTTCAAAAGCCGGTTTTGTCATGAGGTGGCAGAATTTAGGTTAATGCATATGTTAGCAAATCGACCCTCCTTCAGTTTCCTACATCACTGTCTCGTAGTCTTCACAGTTTGGTTAACTTCGATGGATGAATGGGACCCTCCAATTCCAACTTACGCGCTTTTGTCAGCACTTCAAAATCATCCACTGCTTCCGGATCAAATGGCTCGTCCTTGATCACGATTGGAGATTGATTTGAAGACCCCACTCCACTGAGTAGGACTGCCGCGGGTGTGTGCGCTTCAAGTACCTTGCTCCATTCTTTGAACAAGGGGAACCCGAACTCTCGGAAGAGCACGTAAGTTTCGCTCTCCTACATGCAAAACACATCCTCTTCTCATTAGACAATAACATTTAAAATGCATAAGTGCTAAATCGCATAGGAATGTCGGCATACTTGTGTCATAATTATAGATTTGCTACCTTGCGAATGAAATGCCAATACTCGGGAAAAATATGGATGCGATTCTTATCCATGTTATACTTCACGCCAATGTTGTCGTTGACGTATTCAACGAAGAGCTTGTACAGACGCATGTTCTTGTCGAGAAAACCCTTCACGTTCTCCTCCGTCCATCGAATATCACCTGTGCTGTTCGACTTCTCACGTGATATCAGGTAACAAACATTGCTCACGATCAAACTGTCTTTCACATTACGCTTGCAAAAGTGTCTGCGGAAGTCAAAGAGCAACTCTTCCGCCTCTTCGTGTGTGAACGTCCCATAAAAGTTCTCCAATTTCTTGTTCTTTTTTGGCATCCTTATTCTGCAATCCATAATCACATAGATAAATTGTGTTATAAAATTTCACAACAGGCAGTTGACATATGAATGAAATAATAATATTTGTGGATAAACTATATGAGTAGACAATTGTGTAAATTATGCAATTGGTTAGAAAAAAAAATATTGAACGCAACATTTAACATTTAAGAAGCAGTGGATGTTTCATGTTCATTTTCATTTTAGAACACAATTCATTGTACTAATGTCTCCAATCTGTTATTAATTTAAAATGGGTCCAACATTTGTTTGGTAATGACTCCAACAATGTTTGGAACTTTGCAAATGTAAATTGGTCTTTTGTTACTATTAATTCCAACTTCACAGTGGACGATTCATGAGGAAAAAGTACATAGGACAAAAGTGCTATATGCTTGGTCACTTTCACTAGCATATTCACAAGTTTAGATGCACTCAACTTTTTTTGTTTTATAAGCACTGTAATAGTCAATATTGTCTACTTATGAAGTACATATTCCTGCAAATTAAGTCTACCAAGTAGTCCCCCACAACATACTAATGCAATTTTGAAGAACTTTTTCTTAAACAAGAACTGTTGGAATAGTATGGAAAGCAATTGGCAAAGTGTTGCAATTAAGGTCTATAAATAGCAACTTCAGAAAATACCATAAATGCACTAACAAGATATTGAGAGATACAACATATCAATATACATTTAGCGATAGCAGCTATGGTCCTACATCCGGATGGACTAAAACAGGAGGATTACATCTACGATCTTGAATGGGATGCAAATGTTGTTGGTCTTTTTGATGATGTTCTTGCAGATCAAGCCAGGATGGGAAATTTCCACCCAAATCGTAACAATCGTCATGCAATACAAACGGCTCAGTACATGCTGAAGAAATTTTTCAACAAGGAATTTAATCTTAAGGAGTGCGTTGGTCAACTTCATTTGTTACGAAAGAGGCATTTTACATTCAGTAATATCATTACTCGTGATGATGTCGCATGGGCAAGTGAAAACAATGAAATGGCTTTCACTGAAGAGTCTTGGGTAGATATTGTGTCGGTACGCTCTCATCTATGATTATGTGTTCCCAAATGTATTCGTTTTACTAACACATAAATTGGCGAAAACGGGTTTAAAAATGTGTATGATATGTTTACAAAATGTTGGTGTGTCTCAGCATGATGAGTTTGCATGGGCCTATGCTCAATATGGGGATCCTAACTGGGATGACCTGCAAGCCATTTTCGGTCCTCCAACCGAGGTGCTGACAGCAAATCACCCTTTCGTCAAAGATCGTAATGTAAAGCCTGAAGCTGCAAATATTCCACATGGCCCTGTTCCTAAGTACACGCCCTTGAACGAGGTTATAAATATTTCTAGTGACATATCTGAGAGTCTTTCTGCCTCTTTCTGGAACAGTTTGGGTGTGCTTCTTGAAGGCTCAGATAAAGCCACATCTACTCGGAATGGGTCTTCTTTGAAGACAGAAATGAGCTCGACAAACCCGTCGGTTTATGGAAAAAGTGTGGGAAAGTTTACCGGTGATCACTCAAGCCCAGGGAAGTACGGGCCTTCTTATGTGTCGTCCTCCAGTCATGCGTCGCCAAATGAGAAAAAATGATCATTTTCCTTCGGTGATCTAACACTGCATCTAGTGATGTGGAATGGTTTACATTTCCACGTGTTGTTGTAAATATAAAATGTTAATAATTGTAGTGATCAACCATGTTGTTGTTTGTATTAAGTGTAGCAGGTACATGTTTTAAATTGCAAAGTAATCCACCTTTTTCCAAGTCCATATTGCTGAACTTGATGGCAATGGTGGACATTTGCTTGTGGCCCACCTAGATGGGTTATCTCCACGTGTGTTTTAATGTTTTCCAAGAAATGTTTTAAATGTACTGTTTTAATGAATGTGTGGACTGTTTTCGCAAATCTCATCATTTGTAATGTTTGTGAGTATGTTTGAGACATACAAATGTCATTGGCAAATTTTATCAAGTTTGGTCCCATGTCATAATAATTCGAACATGTCTTCAAGTGAAAATAGGATAATTCCCACATGTCATGGATTAGTCTACAGGTTTTCATAACTTACAAGGACTAGGCCAAAATAGAAATTGTCAAAAGCAAAACAAGAGTAGGTGGTCAATATATTACATGAGCAGATTCATAATGAAGTCTTAAAAACCCATATGACCAAAGCTTGAAGCAATATCCTTGATCAATATCATCCTTGCATCATTGGGAACGCTCAGAAAATAATCCAACTCGCTTTCGTTAGTTGCCAAGAAACGACCCACATCAACTCTTGATTTCAGAGATGGGAACTCGAAGGTGTCCAGAACGTCATACACTCGTGATCGTTTTTCAGTGGGACATACTTTCGAGGCTTTCTTCATGGCATACGTCCGGAAGTCATCCCGTATTTCATCCATTTTCATGTCATTTTTCTCACAATAGTAGCCAAGGGTATCATACAAGGGATCGGTTGCGGGAGGTTCAACCTTTCTATACTTCGATTTTCCGGTGCGTTTAGATGTGTTTGAACTTCCTTCTCCATTCTTTGACATGAAAACCGAAGACTCACCGTCATTCACCGAATGTTGGGCTTTGGATGAATCCTTGAGTGGTTCAGTTGGATCGGTGTTTCCGGTGTTCAGAAAATCTTGGATAGCGTCGGCAAAACCGGTAGCATTTTGCCCGGTCGCACGATCCTTTCCGAAGATCTCCACCCAATCCTCATAGAATGGCCATGTTTTGAAACGCATAGTCCTCACGTTGGGGTCAATCTGAAAATGCATGTGGAAGAACAAAATGAAACAACATGGTTGATTGGGAACTGGTTTGCGGCCAGCTTGAATGTTGAGAGAGGAAAAGCGTATTTACTAAAAATACCTTCACATATGCGTCCCAAACATCATCCGACACGTCGATGATGTGGTTCGCACCCATGCCGAATCCACTCTTCGAGAACATGGTTGTTAGAGAGTTGTAGTTCTTCTTCCAACTATGAATCTTGCTAGCAATATGGGGTTCGGCCTTCAAGTCGGTTCCGGGAAACTTTTGGGAAAGAGCATGCTCCAATAAATTTAGATACCCAGTTCGGAAGCCATTGTCAGATTTGTACCCCTTAACGACCAAATCTTTTAGTGCATGGATGAGTTGTTGTTCTTCGTAAAAACTCCATGTCCTTCGACTTTGTGCTGACGATCTACCTTTCATATTCAAGGTCTTGTTGCTCATGATGGTTATGAAGCCGCACTTAGGGACACATGCAGGTTAAAATTTTCAGTTTGGAGGAAAATGCATAACGAACGTATAAAACATGGTTCAAGCTGTTCGAAAAATACTAATAATTGATACTGAAATTGCAATCAGTGGAATTCAAATCGGGCAGAAATTTGGGCAGCATAAGCGAAGTTAAAGCCTTGTCATCAATTCAGTACATGAAAGTGTGTCTTAAAATGTTATACAAATATTGCAAATGTACGGGGCATGCATAGGCAGCCTAGAAAGACAGTTTAATACATTAGAATAACCCTTCAACATGAGCATCTAAATGGCCCTAGTATTCCAAATGGATTGAACAATGCTTTCACGCAGTGAGGTCCACTCTTGAGAAGGCTCGACTTGTTCAATGAATGGAATGTCCGTTGGAGGGCAAAATCTGGGTTATGAAATAACTCAGGCACTTCACTCTCGATCGGGTCGATGGTTGCATTCGTACGAATAAAATTATGAAGTAAACAACATGCAAGAATAATGTGATTTTGTGTCGTAATTGGGTAGTAGGAATTGCTCCTCAAAACTCCCCAACGTGCTTTTAAAACGCCGAATGCACGCTCTATGACGTTACGGGCTCTAGCATGCATGACGTTGTAATATTCTTGGGGTGTTTGAGGGGGCAGATTTGCATGATGCCATTCCTGCAAATGATATCTAACACCTCGATAAGGTGTTAGAAATCCATTACCATTTGTATAACCTCCGTCACACAAATAGTAATTCCCTGCCATGCAATCATAATTGGTCAAATTAATTAACGCTTGGAAAACATATTAGGATCTACGAATGAATTGAAAAACTATATCCTAGAAGCGTGAGTTTACCATTTGGGACTTTCAGCCCATTAGGACGGGATATGGCATCACGCAAAACACGACCATCAGCGGCGGAGCCCTCCCATCCGGTTAGCACGTAGATGAAATTAAGGTCTCGATCACAAACGCCTAACACATTTGTGGAAACGAAACCCTTCCGATTCCTATATCTAGGTTTGTCGGTCAGGGGAACTCTCACAGGAATATAAGTACCATCAAGGGCACCAAGACAACCCTACAAAGACGCATCTTAAAGGTTAAATAATAAATGGGAGTGGACTATAGTTTTTAATGGGAAAATTATGTGTTTTATCTTAACGTATATGGGTATGTGATTATGATAGGTATTACCTTAAAGTGTCTCCAACGATCGACTTGCTCATCTTCCTCAATGGCCTTAGGTTGAATAAGAAGTATAGTGTGTAGTTTAAGTAGACAACGAAGCACAGAATGAAAGTGCATGCTTATAGTGTGACCACTTCTACGAAAATCAAATTTGACAATCCTGTTTTTCTTGTGATGAGCTAGGATTGAAAGAAAGATGGACACTTGCTCGGTGATTGAGAGGTGTTTACTCGATTGAAGACCACCTAGATGTTCTAACAAGTAACAAAGTCGGCTGAAACAGTCACGACTCATTCGAAGATGGTTAATGCATGTTTCATCGCTGACTTCAGTCAAGGTACGAATATGCTCAAGTTGACGGGTTATTTTATTACTTATTAAGTACTTAGGTTGCCTACGAGAATTCGGGGGGACAATGGAATGTTGGTTTGATCTAAGCTTGATGGCAAAAGCGATGATGAACAACAAATTCTTGAATGAAGCATTCAATGTTTCAACGACACGATACATTATCTCGATATCAGACATGTCATCCATCATGCAATCTAAGCAAAAAAAAGGTCATGGAGCAATTAGAAAATTTAATAATTACACACAAAAGATTTTGGCAAAGTCCATATTCGTGGGGTTTGCAACCCATATTCTCACAAGGGAATTAGATGCAAATGCACCAAACTGTAATACATGTTAGGGCAGTCCCTACGTAGCCTAATTTAAATGTTTGGGCAGATTGGTGTTCGGGCATCCAACATGTTAGTACACAACACTACGGACGGATAAGAGGGAAAGCACTATGGGCAAATCAGATATGTATGATATGTTGAGTACAAGGATTGTTCAAAGCCAACCTTAATGCCCAAGTAGGTGGACAAAACAATGGGCAGAGGCACGCAAGTTTTTCTTAAATAGATCGTATTGAAACAGATTTTAAATTTAAGCAATGACATGACCATCCAGTGAGGATCTCCTAATGTCTAGCATATTATTTTAACTCATGAAAAATGATGATGCAAGTAGAGATTGATACAAGAAGAAGCACAGAACATGTAAGTTTCATATATGATAGAACACATTCATTAAATTTTGCAGTTACATCCTATTACTACAGCAACAAATCCCAAGTCCTAGAACTACAACAAGCTCAATACAAAAGCGGTGAATTAATGCACAGAATTTGTAAGACTGAAGTAGTCCCAAATGTAAAAGAAAATGTGCGCAAAGTGAAACCTGAAGTAGCGTAGAAACAAGCTTTGTAGTTATCCTAGCAGCAGTGGTGGTGGTTCCGCAAATACACTTCTCTTCTTCAACTTTAGATACTGCAAAGTATTAAAATGATTACAATGAAGACCAACTACAACTGTAGTACATTTGAAATCATTTTCAATATGGGATTAAAACTTTAAAGTGGATTACAAACATATGTATCTATCCATTCTGCAGCATCGTACGTAAAACGAGAAATGTATCAATGAATTCGAATCTGAAATATCGTGTCTGCATTTTATTTTTTAATTCACTGCAATTATGATTAGTTCATATAATATGGATAGTAGATATGAGATCATGCGTGTTCCAAGTACTGAACACATGTTCCAATTTACATCATATTTTGCATATTCTGACAACAATGTAATGGCAAAAATTCAAACAACACAATTACACAGCATGTTAATACAAACATGATAACACACTAGTTTCATGTATTTGTAAATAAATATCTAACAAAGTAAATTAAGCATAATGTACACAACAACTCAGCCCTCAGCATTCATCAAACACATGAACAAATACTGCAAAATATATACCAATAATTCTGCAGCAAAAATCAGTACATTTCACCAAAACTATACAATGTTTGACAACATTCACCGATGTGCTAAAATACAACTCGAAGAGAACAAATGAAAATACCACCATAAACATAATGTATTTGTCGTAGCTACTGCTTAAAAAGATGAATTGGGCAGAATTAAGAGTTGTTCTTGAGGAGTTGGTAGATGAAATTGATTTCGTCGGTGAATTTACACGATAATCGTTAGTAGGCATCGAAAAAACAGCAAAAATGAAACATAGTTGCAAAAAACCCCAAATTTTTCGAAACGCATACATATAAAAAAACCACATATTTAACATACATTTCCACAAACTCGTCGATCATTAGCTTTCCTCAGAAGAAGGGCGTTAAAGCATACAAAAAAAAAATCCCCGTTTTCAATTCTGATTTAAGCCAAGAATGTATGTTCGTCGACATTGTCACCTAAATTGCTAAAGAATCAGAAGCCCTAACCAATATAAATGCAAAAGGAGGACGGAAAATATGCAGAAATCGCAAGAGTACAAAAAAAAATAAAACGTGGTATCTCACAGGTTTCTTCAAGAATGTTGTCACCGATTCTACATTTTGCAATATTCAAGTGTGAACGCCGCTCCGAGACATCGACGATAGTCAGACGGGAAAGAAGAAGGCTCGGCGGTGGTGGGAGTTGTTGGTCGCCGGTCGGACTTGGAACGAAGATGGTGAAGAGCGGCGATCCAACTTGAGGCTAGGGTTTTAGAAATATATATCAGGATATCTTTGTAGTTTATTGCAAAATCAGGGGCGAAATAGTCTTTTACGTATGAACAGTAAGGATATAAGAGTATTTTCACATCCTTTTACTGTTGGGCTAGAACAATCCCACCTTTCTACTCGGGTTTAAAATCTTGTGATTAATGGACCTTAAACCAAGTAAGGCAAACCCGGGCCCAGCCGCAGACCCGGGCCTGGACCACAAATACCAAACGTCTGTTTGGGCTAGATAACAAACCAAATCCAGCCCAAACCACCTTACCAAACATAACCTTTGAGTATTACATAATTTACCTTTGAGGTATTACATATATACCTTTGAAGTATTAATGCTTAGAGTATAGTATAAAATATTACATAATCAGCTTTAAGGTATTACTGTTTAAACTTTAAGTATTACATTTTTATCTATAAGGTATCATACTTTATACTTACATTTAAGGTATTTGATACTCACTTTTCAGGTATTACATAATTCTCTTTCAGGTATTACATAAATACCCTTAAGGTATTACATCACGGAGAAGAAGAAGAAAAAGAAATTGTTGCAGAGAAGAAGTGCTCCATGTAGAGAAGAAGCGGTACCTCCGTGCTGAATAAGAAGAATGGAAAAGCAGAAAAGAAGGAGAATGGAGAAGCAACAGAAGAATGAGAAGTAGAGAAATAGAGAAGAAGTAGCAAAACAGAGAAGAAGGATAATGGAGAAGAAATAGAAGAAGGAGAATGAAGAAACAGTGAAGAAGAAACGGTGAAGAAACGCGACAGCGGTGAAGAAACGGAGAAGAAGAGGCGGCGTTGAAGAAGCAACGAAGAAGAAGAAGAGGAAGGAGGAGAAGAAGAAGAACGGAGAGAATAATGGAGAAGAATGAACGATGCAGAGAGAAGAAGAAGAATAACAATAGTGAAAAAACGAAGAAGAAGCGGTGAAGAAGCACGGCAGCGGAGAAGAAATGGAGAAGCGGAGAAGAAACGGAGAAGAAGAGGCGGCGTTGAAGAAGCAGCGAAGAAGAAAAAGAGGAAGGAGGAGAAGAAGAACGGAGAAGAATAATGGAGAAGAAGGAACGATGCACATAGAAGAATAAGAAGAAGGAAAAAGAGGAAGAAGAGGCGCTAGGAGAAGATGGATAGGAAGAATTAGGGTTTTAGCTATATATAGTGGAATGGGTCGGGTTAGGGGCACGGATCCTAGGATCCGTTCCCCAGGGGCACCCAAGTCCTACTCAATTTCATATTTTTATTCTTTACCATTTTTCCTTTTCTCTATATCTTCCTATAAATAAACTCGACCCGACTACTTCAAAAGAAAAAGGGACAAATTATACACACCCCACTCAATATTAAACACAACTTAATTAAATAACATAAAATTAAAATATTTACACAATTACCAATTTACCCTTACTAACCCTATTATTAAAATAATTCAAAACATAAATAATACATTATTACACACACCTACATCCTACAATAACGAAACACACTCCATTCCATACAACTATACATATATATATCTATCACCTTCATAACTCCATAACTCAAATCACAACTAATCCAAAAAAATTAAGAAAAATTATATCCAAGTTGATTGCACTTTGAAAGAAGAAGGAGATCAAGATATGAACAATGTAAGTGTTTAAATTTGTTACTACCGATTTTTTTTCGTAAATGTAGCAAAAAAAAAAGGTTTCGCAACTTTCATTCGGCTAGCACAGGCCGAACATCTTAAAGAGTGTTCGGGAATACGCCAAACATATTACAGAGTGTTCGGCCGTCGGTCGAACATAATTAAGCACGTTCGGCCTGGCCGAACAAGTTGAAGCACGTTCGGCTTTCTTTGGCCGAACGCAATGCATGTTGTTCGATTTTTCCAAGCCAAACAATTTCAGTTTTTCATGTGAAATTTAAATCGACGATCTTAATTGTTATCTTGCTGTAAATATATTTACTCATGCATCTTATATATTGATAGATTTTTTTTTTTTAATGGAGTTCAACTTAGTATATTACTTATTCATATCTTGATGTGAATATATATATATATATACTTATGCATCTTATATATTGATAGGAAAACAATTCTAATGGAGCTCAACTGATAACAATTAAGATCGTTGATTTAAATTTCACAGCAAGATAACAATTAAGATCGTCAATTTAAATTTCACATGAAAAACTGATAATGTTCGGCAACCAAAAATCGAACAACATGCACTGCATTCGGCCAGAGAAAGCCGAACGTGCATCAACTTGTTCGGCCAGGCCAAACGTGCTTTATTAAGTTCGGCCGACGGCCGAACACTCTGTAGTATGTTCGGCATATTGCCGAACACTCTTCAAGACGTTCGGCCTGTGCTTGCCGAACGAAAGTTGCGAACCCTTTTTTTTGCTATGTTTACGAAAAAAATAATCGGTAGAAAGAAATTTAAACACTTACATTGTCCATATCTTGATCTCCTTATTCTTTTAAAGTGTGCTCAACTAATGTATAATTTTTCTTGATTTTTTTGGAAGAAATTTACAACTTGAGCTAAGTTTGAGTGTTATGAAGGTGATAGATACATATGTAGTGTGTATTGTAGTATGGAATGAGGTGTGTTTAGTTATTGTAGGATGTAGGTGTGTGTAGTAATGTATTATTTATGTTATGAATTATTTTAATAATATGATTAGTAAGGGTAAATTGGTATTTGTGTAAATATTTTAATTTTATGTTATTTAATTGGGGTGTTTAGTATTGAGTGGGGTGTATATAGTTTGTCCCAAAGAAAAATCTTGCTTTAAAAAATAGCCCTAAAATTTCTTGGACAAACAAAGCAATTCTTGGCAAACTGCGATTTCAGAGTAATCTTGGCAAGATTTGTTGAAAAAATTAAATCTTGCTTTAAAAAGAAAAACCCTACAATTTATCGTACAAATAAAGCAATTCTTGGCAAACTGCGATTTCAGAATATAATCTTGGCAATATATTTTGATGTTAAGAGTAATGCGATTTCAGTTTCAAGAAAATATTTTTGAGTTGTGTTTGCAGACACACTCCATCCCCGTGCTTCATCAGGTATTTTCTCCTCCTTCAATCGTACTAAATACAGGAAAAAATAAGAGGTCTCAGATAATAGGGGTATGTTATTGCAACTGTTTTGTTTCTTGTAACTATCTGAAGTTTGATCCTTGTTCATTAAAGTTTAAGAATGAACAGAGTTCAATTTGGGATAAATGGTTTTTTCTTGGGATTTAATGTCTTGAATGAGCATAGTTCAATTTGGGATAAACGGTTTTTTCTTGGGATTTACTGTCTTGAATGCATTTGCGGGGATTGGAGTTTCCAGGCATTGGGGAAAAAATTTGTTTCTTTTTTGTTCTCATAACAATATTCATATTCTCTGGTTTTGAATAGAATTTCAGGCTAAATTATGTGTAGCAATTTTTCATGCTGATACAGAATTAGCGCATGGGATTGCCAAGATTTACATGCCCTAAGGGAGGGGATGGTGATTGCAGTCCTCACCTCTATGTGGCTAATTGTGGACCTGCAGTTGGGCTTTCATATGACACTATTGCACTTGTGTTTGGTGCATTTGGAGTAGTTAAGGGAGTTTATGCTGCTGATGAGAGTGGGACTCGTGTCATTGTCTCCTATGATGATACAAGTAGTTCACAAGCCGCTATGAAGGCATTGCATGGACATCCATGTTCGAGTCTTGGAGGGCGTTACCTGCACATTCAGTATTCTGTACAATCACTTGGTAAGGTACTGACTTTCAAGTCCCTCTAGATTCTGATGTCCTATGTGCTTATTGATCTTGGTTTTCTAAAATACTCATATGAACTTTTGTTCACAGTGCTTTGGTCTTTCTAAATCAAGCTTTAGGTGGTTGATTATGTTAGTGCGAAGAATTAGAATGGTTTTTCTTGTTTCTCTGTTCTGTTTTGTGTTTCATTGACATCTGCTTAATGTGCTTTGTGTGAAAAATGTTGATCAACTCATGCTGGACTGTTTTAATTGATGTGCCAATTCTAATATCTAAAGTCTCACTTTATGTATTTTAATGGGATTCTTTTAATAAAACGTTGGTGCTTAGGGTTAATCCTTATCTTATGGGGTACGAGGTTACTGATCTCTCTTTCGTTTCTTTTGATAATTGAAAATTTTAGGCTCAATTCTCTCTTACTAGTCTTCTTTTGTATGACCGCATTTATTACGATCACATGCAGCATTTCTTGATCATTGTCTGTTTTTAGGTCAGCAATACTGCTTCAGTTCAAGTGTCAACTTTAGCTTCGGACTTGGATATTCCCGGACTTTATTTGATGCATGACTTTGTCACAGCCAATGAAGAGCAAGTTAAGGATCAGATTTAGGAGTAATACAGTGGTTTTTTCAATTTTCTTTTCGACATATACTTTTCTGCAGTATGTGCATCACTGTGGAAGTGATTCATCTTATCTTCTGCAGGAATTGCTTGCTTCAGTGGATAATAGACCCTGGAAACACCTTGCAAAAAGAAGAATTCAACATTATGGATATGAGTTTTGCTATGATGTAATTCCTTATTATCTGTTTTTCCTTTCTTCAACATGTTCACTGATTTTTTAGCACGAGGACAGATTTTTATTTTTTATCTTATTTTTTTATTTCCTTGTTTTTGTTTTTATTTTTTTATCTTCAACAACAAGCTAAATAAATTTGAACTAACCCTCTTTGATCTCCTCTGTCTTCTTACTTTCAGATAAGGAATGTTAACACAAATCAATACATGGGTGAGCTTCCATCCTTTATGTCTCCAATACTTGAAAGGATCAGATCATTTCCAGGACTTGATCATTCTGCAGATACATCTCTGGATCAACTAACGGCAAGTGAAATATATGCTCAAAGGCTTCTAATCTTTGCTGTGTTTAGTTCATCTTGCTCTCTGAAACTTTTGAGTCATTTATTCATCTTTACTATGGAATTTGCAATTTTCTTTTGAGCTTGAGACCTCAACAAACAGTGCCCTCTATGAAAATAATCACAGGTTAACGAGTACCCACCTGGTGTCGGATTGTCCCCACATATAGACACCCATTCGGCATTTGAAGGATTAATTTTTAGCCTCTCACTAGCAGGCCCATGTATCATGGAGTTCAGAAAGTATACGAATGGTGTTTGGCAGGAGAAGCCGACCTCGAGTTCTGATGTAGAGAGACAGATCTCTGAGACGAACTCAAATTTTATTAGGAAAGCTATCTATCTTCCACCTCGGTCAATGTTGCTGTTATCTGGAGAGGCTCGATATGCATGGCATCATTACATTCCACACCACAAGGTACAGTTTTTCATGACTTACTGAAATTGGTAATCACTTTTAGTGTAGCTTAATTGTTGTTTAGAGGTGGTCAACCAAATTCCATTAGTATAATGAATGAGGAACCAAATTCTATATGTTTAATGAGCCAATCATCCACTTCAGTATCTGTATAGCTGGCTTCAGTATCTGTATAGCTGGATTAAGCAAATGATTCCAGAATAGCCAAAGAATGAAGGTACCTTGAACAATAACCAGAGTTTGTAAACAAGCCGTAATCTAATCCCTGGAAGAATTAAGTAGGTATCCTTCATTAACATGTGACTATTAGAATATGGGCTTACTGGTTATATGAACAGATTTGATAGTACCAGAACTTGAAATGTTGGAAGATTGGCGCCATCAATTTTTTTTATGAAATGCATATAACTTTAAGTTTAGACTCACTTCCGATGTGGCTAATGAGAAAGGTTAGTGATGCAGGTGGATAAAGTGAACGAGAGTTTGATCCGTAGGGGTGCAAGGAGGGTGTCTTTTACATTGCGAAAGGTAAGTGGATATAGCCTTCTTCCATGCATTTGTGTAAATTCTTGTCCATATTAGACTAGCTTGAGTATTGACACATCCAAATGTTTTGCTGTCCTTTTCGACTCAAGTCATTAAGACAGATACCTGACAATTAAGTATGAACACTCAAGTAACTGAAACATTTTGGTTAAGTTTGAACATTTATTGTTTTCTCATTTTATGCAGGTGCTGAAAGGCCCTTGCAAATGCGAATTTCCTCAGTACTGTGATTCTCAAAGATAGTGAAGTTTTCTAATCGGGCAACCAAGGCCAGCAGCCTGGCAAAATTTTGGTTATGAATCACAATTTTGAATTCATCTATTATGATTTCATGTATTGCGTCTTTGCTGAATTGAGTTATATCTTAATAGAAAACGGAACAAAGCAATTTCTTTTCTGCAGAAATTCCATTGACTGTCATCCAACTGGTTTCTTCAATGTCAGTAGTGAATTTCAAGTTCGTTCTCTTGCACTACAGTTAATAGGGCTTCTGCTTCCTCTGTTTTTCTTGCAGCCGTAATTGTTACGACAGGATAAATACGAAGCACGACCAGGTAGAAAGACCCAAATAAATGTTGAATCATGAATTAATTTACAACTGTTTATCTTATAGGCCACTGCTTGTACCCGAATGATAAAAATAATTTCGGCTGCGACACAGAGTGATGAACAGCTGAGATTTAGTATACAAGGGTTCAGGAAGGCTCACCATGCATTCTTTTAATGAAGTAATCAATCTCTGAGAAGCATATGGTTCTTTGGATCAGAGGTGAAGGTTGTTGAAATACAAAGAAAGAAAAGTGTCTGCCATCAGGATGGTCTCTTGGTCTTGATATCTCAATCAGCCTCATAAATCCTTCTCTCTCGTAACATGGCTGCGTGTTCTGCCCTGCCACACTGATCCCTCGGTCCCAAGCTGAGTTAAGAACCTGCCAATTCAGGCCTTCAGGATCTGAGAATGCTTCATCGATTTCTGGATATGAAGCCTGAGATTCCGAGATGACAGATTTCATTGTAACCCCATGCTTTTTCAGCACTTCAAACAACAGAGAATACCCGTCTTGGTTAGAAGGGTTGTGATAGCCAGCAGTGAGCTCAGCAGCATGGCTTGTTGTCTTGTACCACCAGTAAACTGCTGGAACCTAGATGATGAACCTGTTAATTGATATTAACAAATAAAAGAAAACCCAAATGTATGAGAGATGAGTACCTTGACGACTATATGTATGTCCTCAAAGGCAAGAGTTGCAAGGGACAAAACATTATCAGCATGATCTATTAAGACCTGAGCATACCAATGCAGGAAGAAGCGTCCATAATAGCTATCGTAATCACCTCTTTCGCAGAAGAACCCAGTTTCGTGTGGCTTAGAATTATAATAACCAGCATTGTCGGGGGCCCGGCCCCAGAAGGAGTGTCCACGGAGTTTGGCAGCTTTTTGGAGATTTTGAAACAGATATTTATCATAACACTGGAGAAAGATGGAAACAATGTGAAAACACAATATAACATGGTCAAATTTGTTAAAATAAAAGCACATCCTGAACCCCATTGGCAAGTAATCCAACTCTAAGAAACCCACATTCGTAGAACAGCTCATAGGCAGCAGAGATTGAGAAGATGCTGAGATTAACCAAATACCTGAAACTCACCAATACCCGGATATCTCCAACCCATTCTCTCTGAAAAAGAAGGGTACTTCAGCTCTCCAGAAGCTCCTAATCCGATTTCAACAGCTGAAATGAGGCCTTCTGTGAATAAATCATCGAATACAGTGCGGAAGCTTCTCATGAAATCAAAATAGATCTGAAATTACAAAAACAATAAAGGTTACTTGCAGGCAGTACAAAATTTTAATTGTGCACACCACACTACTTATATCACTAACAAAATAGTAAAGAAACAGATCATAGATAAAGATAACTCTCTTGGGGAATTACTCAAGGAGGAACCTAATAGACACCAAGTAGTAGTCGGATTAAGTAACAACCTCAGATTCTCTAATTTATCTGCTTGAAGCAAGTGGACAAGATTCAGAATTCAGATTGCCAATGTCAGCAAAACCAAAGGTAGCAACAGATTGGAAATACAGGGTTCAGTAAGGTGTGATCAAGAAGATGAAGATCCAGGAATCTTGAAAAGGCAATAAAATAATCAATCAGCCATCTTGAAACAAAAATGAGTAAGAAAATAACTAATAACCTCTATTCCTGTTCTTCCTTTAAGTACTCGTTCTTTGTCAATGCCCCATGAAAGGCACTCAGTATTTCTTCTTCCTTCACGATCTGTGAAGAATATATCCTGATTGCTTTTCCCAATCTCCAAAACCCATTGAGGGAGGGATATAAATATTCCACCCGAATCATGCCCTCCATATTCATGGAATGCCATTACCACCTTCAGAAAAGGGCAAAAGGGAGATTTAGAAATACTATCCAAACACTGTGGGAACAAAGCATGCTACAAGTCAATCTTTAGGATATTCCTTGAGCGTAGGAAACAATGTTTGTTGGAGCAACCATGGTAAATACTCAGAATCAAATGACATTCAAGTGAAACTAGATTGTGAACACAGGAAGACTTTATTATTTTAAGAGCCACAACTCTTAAAACTAACCAATCCACATTACCTGCAATTTCAACCCAAACTCTCGGATAATGTTAAACATTTCCCTGTATCCTGTCCATTCATACTTCCTCGGTGACCATGCCTCAACAATACCCCACCAACAATCTACAACAACGCCGTCAACACCTAAAGCCTTCAGGTGTCGTAATTCCTCTTTGACACCTTCAGGATCCATCAACTGGCTGAAATTGTTCATAAAGCCAGTCTGCCATAATCAAATGAAATAATAATTTTGCATATTAAAGTTATACAAATAGAAGATTGGCAGCCTGTAATGCTGCAAAATTTTTGGGAAAGTAATTTAACACTTACAGCAAGCCTCACATAAACAGGGATGTAGGAGGATTCCGCAAGACCATTTCCATGTTCCCTGCAGTGACCATCTTGCACAAGCTGCAAGAATCGACCAGGATACGGAGAATTATTCATTATGTACACAACTGAAGTACGTTTCTCCCCATGAGCAATGCCTTGAAGATGAAGTCTAATCACAAAAACGTTTAGACAACTGTACAATAGGACTAAGCCCATTTTACATGCCTTCACAACGCGTAGTATATAACAAAAACTTTTACAATGCTGAAGATTTCCTCTTAGTTCCTTCATGCATATACGACATAGTTTTGAATATATGTGCCCAAGAAATATCTTTACCTGTACAGAGATGCTAAATAGCGGTTTATCTATCACTATACTTTCTGCGATTCTAGATGAGCCAATTGGCTGAAGATAAAACGTATACACAACATTTGAAGGAAAAAGAAAATAAAATCCCAGTATCGACTGCCCTCTAAACAGCATGTTAATGCAATCAGTAATCTTAACTGAGAACCAGATATAAAGTATTTTAATATCTTTATTTATGTCGATCAACTTTTACTGAATTGTTTGAAGATCAGCATTCAAACGATTCTAATCTCAAGGTCCCTAGGCATATAATAAGTGAAAAGTTTCCTTCGGAGAGCAGAATATACCTGGTTTGCTTCTAAACATTCAGGGGAGTTGATAGCACTAGCACTTGAATATTTGCCAACCTTTGCATCCCTCTCTGCAACAACAGAGTCGAGGGATGCTGGCGATAAATTATCGTCAACTCTGTGAGCTGAAGGCTGACAATCAACTGATGATCTCATGGAGCAAATTTTCAAAGCACTGGGATACAATGGGCTCTCAACTGACCTAACTGGTTGTGCCCCCTGCTTCATAGTAATGACGACACTCAGACAAGCTATCTATAACCACATTATAACTTCCATCATAAGAGTTGAACTACAATTTAGAGAGAGAATGAAATCAGTTTGTACCCTCCAACTGTCACCAGTATATTCAAAGTCACATGAGATCACAGTCATATTCCTCAAGAATCATACTCAATAGAAACCACAAAAAAATTTAACAGCAGCCACATAGCTGTAGTTGTTTCCATCATAGATCAAAATATATCATCTTAAGAAATCATAATATGATTGCATATCACCTCGTTAGCAGAGGGGGAGCTCTAATTTGTCGACATTCTTTTCTTTCATGTAAATATCATATTTGGGTAGACAAGATCACTAAAGATATCAGCCAAGTCATAAACATAAAACAATAGACCTTGTCTAAAAGATCATCTTCACTGAAATGTAACCACTCACCACATTAGAGGCATCACTATTATTCTGTTGAACAGAATTGAAATGAGAGATTGGCGGCGGCGGCGGCGGCGGTGGCTGCGCCGAAGCACGCGAGGAGTGTCGGAAGGTGGTGCCATCAGGTTCGACAGTCCAACCAGCCTCACGTGCGAGGGCGGCAATTACGTCATTCATATCGGCGCGTGCAGGGAGGGGGAAGTTTCCGTTCTGCCGGAGACCGGCGAGCATTCGGCTGGTGATGGCTCTACGGTGTCGCTCTCGAAGTTTTGTTCGCTCCTTCTCCTTCTCCCTCTCTTTCCTGCTTTTTGTTGCAGTAGTGGTGGTGTTGTTATTGGAGTTAGTGGCGGCAAAGCCGCGGGGGCGGCGTTGGGATTGGGATTGCGGGTGGTATGGTTGTGGTTGGATAGAGGCGGCGGGTGACGGTGGTGATTGCTGGGGATCGAGATCCTGCGCCCCGGAGGTGAAACAGTGATTCATGCTGTTCATTTTGCTGCATCTGTCTCTCACTCACCAGCTCTTCTCTCTCTCTCTCCTCCCCCCTCTCTCTCTCTCTCTCTCTCTCTGCCTGCTGTCTCTTGCAGTCGCAGACAAAACATCTTTCTTTCTTTTTATGGGAAATTTGCAATTTACCCCCTCGAAATACTCTTATTTGCTACAATGCATCGTTGAAATGCTAAAATTTAACATGGCACCCCAATAATTAAAATGTGAACGAAAAACGGAGACCGGAAAGATGATTTTTTGCAAAGTGACGTCAAGTAAAAATAGGATGTTTTGAGGCTTTCTTTCTTTTTTATTTTTGCTAAGATGATTTTTTTTTCTTGGTTTTATAATTTGTATATATTAGATCAGATTGTGTCGAATTTGCTATTAATTAAAATGTTAAATTTATCCAATTTGAAAATAATAAATATACGTAACTATAATTTTATGAAATTTCTACTTACACGGATTAACTATAATTTCTACTTGTAATTTGGTCACGTTTAGTAATAGAGGATCTTAAATCTCTTCACATATTCAGAAACATGACATGGCAAAGGTGACATAGAGGGAGAAAAATGTAGTAATATATATACTGGATATTCCAAATATATTGTCTGCATATTCAAATTCCACACCATCATCCCTTTGTAACTTCAAAACCCAATCATAAAGGGACTGTTTTTCACTCTGTGGACCAAACTTAACAAGATAAGAGCAACAACAGAAATGTGAGACCAGCAAAGGTGAGCTTTGCAAGCCATTGTATGGAGGTACATGAAATGGATCTCTCAATATGACCAACATAGACATCTGTAAGTCAGGTCGGCAAAAGGGCAGGTCAACAACTCCATGTAGCTTACGAGTCAGGTCGGCAAATGTCCCGTCTACAAAGCGGACATACCCTGAGATGAGAAAAGAATTAACATTCTGGTTATCAATTGAGAAGACAGGTTTCAAAGTAGTGATAAGAATTGTGAAACATCGACTAATAGCACATGGGTCAGAAAAACACCTGTGAATTTCTTTGAGCCATTTATCGATGCATGCTCTATGAAATTCATGATGGCAAGGTAGTACCCGCATGCTATCTCCATCTTCATATTCAACAAGGCATATGTAACATCTGTTAAGAGTAAAAGGAAAGGGAAACAAAATGGTGATGATGAGGTATTGACCACCAGAGTATGAATCATGAAAAGAATGGAAAAGATAAAAGCACTCTGTTGTAAAACCACAATTTTTCATTTCTGATTATATGAACAGAGGAAAAAAATTAAAATAAAATTCAATGTAAATATTCACTTTCTACTTGTTCATAAACTTATATCCCAGACCTTATGTGACGTTAAATAATGAAAATGAAATTTAACCTAATTCAAACTTGTGCAGATTCCAGATGCATCAATCAATATAAGATTTATGAAGTTCCCAATATAAAGCCCTGATTCACTTTTGTTGTCTTGCTCAAACTCCTCTCTAGGGAACAAGAATGGACAATATGGTTTTTATGTTACAGAATCCAAGTTGATCAGGACTTGTTCCTTGCATTGTTTCTCAACAACATGAAAGAGCTATTTACTTGGATTAATCTACAATAGTAACCAAACTAGTTTTGTGCGTGCAAGTAATTTCCCCTAGATAACCATACAATGAATCAGTTTATAGAACCCCTAACTGAAGATAAAATGTGCCGGAGTGGAAGTAAAACATATTTTCAGAAGAACTAAACTGAGTTTAAGATTTTACTTGTTTAAGTACTTTTGTTCTTTTACCATTGAGCTAAATGCACTGCAAGTTAAAACATTTACTTACTGTGCAGCATCTTCACATGGTTTCCTTTTGAATTTACAAAATATCTTCAAAGGCAGGGAATCTACCACTTCAATAGGTGCTGGAACAGATCCAAGGGAGGAAACAGAAGGCCGAGAGGACAACACAACTGATTGCTGGTGAATTTCATCCAGAACCTAATTAAAATGAGTGCAAAGATTCACCCATTTTAGCAAAGAAAAAGATATCTGCATTATGTATCAGTGGGTCTGTGAATTACCTCAAACAAAGCCTCAGCTAACATGACAATTCTTGATATGCTAGCCCTAGCATTAGTGTCATCATTTGAATTAGTCTCTCGAGCAGCACTGCGGCAGGTGCAATGACCTCCTTGATGTTGACCAGATAAGATGCAAGACCTCTCATGAACAGACAAGTTCTCAAAACGGCTTCCCAGTCGCTGAAGTGCACGCACCTGATGAGCAGTACATTGTTATTCATGAGAACATGGGAAGAAAGGCCACTATCCTAAGAACCCCCCCAAAAAAAAAAAAAAAAAAAAACACTTAAGCTCAGCACCAGTAACTAATTTAACAGGCTACAGTCAGTTAAATGACAAATTCCCTATTGTGGTTTGCATGCCATTGCCTCCAGGATTTATTAGTGTAAAACATTTAGGCATGGCCAAAGATGCTGTTTTCTGCACAATATACTGAGAGAGAAAATTAATATACCTGTGATCTTATTCTTCGTCTGCGCTCAATGAAATTTGATCTATGCTCCAGTAAATCTCGGTACCTGGTCTCTCTAGTTCGTGGGGTGCCATATATATTATTTTGACTACCATTAAAAGGGTTGGGAAACCTGGACGAGACATTATCAGAAGAAACAGACTGATTGAAGTTATTATCATCTGATGTTGCTTCTAATTCTGCATGGTCTAAACCCTGAGTCCCAGTAATTTGATGAGTAAGCCTCACTTCCCTCTCTTGCTGAAAATTATATAACTCCAAATCAGAAGCAGGAGTTCTGCGAAGAACTCTGTCACGAAGTCTACCAACACTTAATGTTCTACTAAACCGAACATTCCGTTCTGCAGGTTCTCGAGCAACAACTCGTCTTGCAGCATTTCTTACTCCAGCATCCTCAGTGTTATCATGATCTAAATCAGAAAATAAATTTGGACTATAGTCTACCCTTGTATTATTTCTATTCCTTGGGATATCAAGATCAGAGTTTAAGTGACGATTATCTTGTGAATTTCCAGAGAAATCAGGATGTGAGTTAGATGCAGAACTTTGATCCTGCATTCCAGGAGATCTATTGGTGAAGCAAGCAGGAAAAAAGTCACAACCTTGTGGCCTGTCATTCCTATCCACAAAACCAGCAGAATCCACACATTCTTCTTCTTCATTCGGAATTGAGAAGCCCATAGAAGATGCAGGATAAGATCTTGCAGAGCCCAAACTATTACCTCTGGTTAGACGGAAGCTTAAGTTTCCAGGATTGATATTGAAGCGAGAAAGGAATCGACTAGGAGGGTTCAGTGACCTAGAGGAGAAAACCCTAGAACTATTGCCTTCTCTAGATACAGTATTGGTGAAGCTGGATTCACCCCACTCATTGAGCTCAACACCAGAGTTTATACAGTTTATGCCATTGCTCTCCTCAGTTTTATCTGGCCTGTAATATTCGGCTGAAACTTGACAAGAACCTGATTTACTCTCACTTGGACAAAAGACGGTCTTGCCATTTTCTTCACTTGGACAATAAGAGGCCTAAAAATGTCAAAACAATGTTATTTAGGTGGCAATTCAATGATCATTAAGACATTGTTCAACACATTTGACTAACAAGACTGGTGCATTATCACAAGTCACAACCATGGTTTTAATTCACATTGATGGTGAAACTTTTTCTTGGAAACTCAGAAATAAGTCAATTCATATATCTCAATGTTCTATCTCACACTCAACACAAGCGGACAACAATAGCTTTTCCCCCTATATGACAGCAAAATAGCTTCTAACTAGCAATAAATAAAAATAATATCGGATAAAATTAGTATCATCCAGAACAAAAACAATCATCACTTCCAATAGAGGTAGCCTTTGTGCACACTTTCACCCAACCCCAAACCATGTAATGTAACAAAATACCTAATTTTGTGCGTTTTGCATATGCTTAAAACCACCAACTCTACCCGAAATCTTCGTGAAAAAGATAAGAGTCACTTCACCGGTGTACAGATGTGACTTCTCAATGCAGGAAGAATCCGAAGAAACGAAAAAGGACATGGATGCCTAACTCAGTCAACTTCACCACTACTTTCCAAATTAGAAATCTTAGTCACATACAACGGTATAATCAGGGAAATCAGATGAAACTTGAAACCTAAACTAAAAAGTTACATAATAAACAATGCCCCACGAACTATGTCACTATTCGCCACACAATTGGAATCGAAGGAAGCATTCCAAAGCCACAACTCGACATTAAATCACATGCACATTACTTCCACATTCAATCACTCACAGCCAAACCGGATCTGTTTAAAGAAAAAAAGTTCCCAAATCAATTACCCACAACTAGAGAGCGATAAAATCACCTGAGGTTCATCATTATCGGATGAGCGATGAGATCCGAGACAGGATGACTTCAAAACTCTACGCCCACTCGATCGACTACGCCTGACAGCAACTCCAGATGATGACGAAGAAGAAGAGGGGCCAGGGACATTGTGCTTGCTACTGCTCAACCCCATTTCTCCTCATTCATTCGTCATCATATACATGATTGCAAAAGAAAGATCTGCTGAAAATTCTGACAGTGGTGTGTGCTACAATGTTCAGATCCAGAGTTTGATGATAGCAATTGCATTTGAAGCTAACTGTAAATTCACTCACCAGTAAATGATTGCAGGCATGGCGTAGGGGGGTAGGGTGGGGGTGGGGAGAGCGTGAAATGTGGCAGTGTTTGGGGATTCAAAATTGGAACTTGGTCGGGACGCCATTTCCGTAGACATATCAACCTGGGAAGAAATAGGGCCACCTTGTCAGCCCATCTTCAAGAATTTTAAACATAATCCACACTATTGGGCCAAAAAGCCCATTATTTTCAAAATTAAAAGCCCAAATTCAACTCCCATTTTGAATTATCAGCTTCCTATTTCCGTAATTCTAATTAGTTGGTCCTCATCTTATTTAAGGTAATAATCTTAAGCATTTAAGCAAGTTTCCTTATCGTATTAGGTGATGATTTTAGAACAAGAAATAACAATTAGTGAAACTCCCATTTTAAGAAAACAAAGAAAAAGATATATTCGTTTGGTGTTTAAATTGATACACTTGTCACGTGTCTATGTCATGACTAGGAGAATATGATGGTGTTCGGTGGAAATATCCGATAAATTAGTTGGTTGTTGGGTTTTCACAATTCACTATTTAAGTACCAAAAACAATTAAAAACATTACAGGCTTCCAATCCCTCTTTTTTTTTTCAAAGTACCAGTGATCAGCTGTGGTTCATGAGGTAGCTTGGATTCCGACGTCTTTTTATCTTTCTTGTTTCAAAATTTTTGATCAAATTTAAATTGTTTTTTGCTTATCATTTTCTTTTGTTTATGTTTGATTCAATAACTTGATAATTATTGGTTTGCATGAATCACTGTAACAATAATAGAATACAAGGACAAAAGTATGGCCATTTTGCCATATTTTTCCTAGCCTACAACATGCAATTCTACCTCCAACATTTTTGTTCCATTAATATTATAATCTTATCTTCCAAGATCTTTTGCAATATTCTTCATGCATGTACATTATGTTTTCATGATTTGCTGCTCTTCATGTGCCCATGTGCATCTCTACACTCTACAAATTAGACAGCAACAAAATTTTCAATCTCCCTTTTGAATCTGAAAAAAAGAGAGTCAAGGACACATGTAACATGATGATAGCAAAATGCTAAAATGTCCACAATGGACAACTTTTAATATGTCACTTCCAACGTGTAATGATCTCATATCTTCGTTATATGGAAAGTGAAATTAATTTATATGTTGGATATGTGACACGTTAGCGGGTGATACATATTAATGTGCCCATAATAGTGAACTGGGTAGCAGGACTGTATGATCATACTCACAATTTATTTGGAAATCCACTTTGAATGTAAAATGACAGGAACGCCAGAATTCAATTCAAAATCATGGCTGATCACTGTCCAATAGTGTTTGCTTGTGTACTATCAATCTTGATTGTTCAAGCCTTTAGCCAGAACGATTTCGTACCATTTACGCCCATCACAGATGCTGCTAAAAAAGGAGCAGGTGCACTCATATTAATTTACATACACGACATGTGAATTATGGTTTGTGGATTAACTCATCTCATCTGATAAGATCCGTGAGACGATCTCACTCTTTAATAAATAATAACTTTTTTTTTTTGTCTGAATCAATGCAGTGTGTATAGATGGAACACCAGCAGGTTACAGCTATGCTCCAGGATCTGGAGAGGGTGTCAATAATTGGCTTATTTTTCTATTGGTCTGAAATTTCTTATTTGGTTCATTTTAGTGTGTTTTAGAAAATGAATTAGAAATTGGTATATATATATATAGGGAGGTGGATGGTGTTGGCAAAACACGTGCGTATATAGAGCAGGAAAGTTCAATGGGGGTACTAAAAACATCATTACTCAATATTTTGCTGGGATATTGAGCTCTAAACCTGAAATTAATCCAGGTAATAATATATTTTAAGTACTATATACTTTTTCCATTTTAATTTTGTGCTACAAATTATTCACCTACGTCGATATATTGAGTATTGATTGTTGAATATTCAAGTGGTGGGATCTGAATCCTGATAGTCAATTTTTGATTGTTATAAATTTAGTGCGATTATATTAATTTTAAATTACAGTATTAAAAGGGATGTGACACATTAGCACAGTGGACAAAGGACTATCATTTCATTCATAGTTAACTTATTAGTAAACTATATTAGCTCAGATGAATGAGATACAGTGTGTCCGGCCCCAACCCTAATTCAAAAACATTTAACTAATATGATTAACGGTAACATATTTAGTAAACCATATATTTCAATTATACACCTTTCGAGTGCACTATCTTATGAATATATAATTAATACTAAATTAATACTATTTTTGGGTTATCCACGTTGAACGTATATAAGTTTTTAACTATATAAATTTACCTATGAATTATATCAATTTCAGATTTTCATAACTGGAATAGAGTTTTGGTACGATATTGTGATGGAGGGTCCTTCCTTGGAGACATCGAAAGAGATGATATGGTAAGTTAGAATAGGGTATTAGTTTGATTAAATGTTTTATCACTGAGATTCACAATTAATAATATGTATAAGGTCCTCTTTTAAATTTACACAATGTCTAATTAATTCGTGTTATATTCAGGGGATCAAGGTCCAACTTAGAGGGTCAAGGATCTTTAATGCCGTTATGGATGAGCTGCTACATAAAGGATTAAAGAATGCAAATAATGTATGATTATTGCAACCAACAAATTTCTTTTACAAAAAATAATTTTATATAAGACTGTCTAACGAACATAATTTACCGTTGATTTATTAAATAAATTATATGATAAAGTTTCAATGAAATTTATAGGCTATACTTGCGGGTACTTCAGCTGGTGGATTAGCAACTATGTTACATTGTGACGGTTTTAGGTCACTTGTTCCGAGTGCTAGTAGAGTGAAATGCCTATCGGACGGTGGTTTCTTCGTTCTAGCGTAAGTTTCTATATTTTTTGATTAAGAACATAAATTATCAGAAACTTAAGTTATGTTTATATTTATTTTGCACTAATTACGTTTTACATTATTTGTGGTGTTTGATCATAACAGCGAGGATATTCCCTTTGTCAACACTAGAAAATGGGTTTATGATCAAACAGTTCAATTTCATGTAACTCTCTCTTCTCTCCTTTATACATCCATCAATCCATTAATTGAAGTTCTTTTTTTTTTTTTTTAAGAAAGAAAACTACTTAAGAGTTGAGTGAATAAATTATAATTTATTCTAATATCATGAAATTGATATATACTCCATGTCTTATTTTGTAGAATTTGACCGATTTTTTGCCCAAATCATGCACCTCGAAAATGAATCCAAGTTTGGTAAGTGAGGTTTTTTTAATTAATTTTCGATTTTGATATGATATTGAGATATTGATTTTTAAAAAAAATAAAATTGACAGTGTCTTTTTCCGGAATTTCTGGTCGAAGATATCCAGACTCCATTGTTTCTATTAAATAGTGCTTTTGATCAATTTCAGGTAAGTTTTTTTTTTGTTTTTTTTCTTTCAAATATTAATACAGGAAAAACAGGAAAATGAAAAGGAAAAGATAATGTTTTACTTCACAAATAAGATACTATCTATATTTAAAAAATAACGAGAAACTTGTATTTATTTACATCAACATAAATTTTGTTAATTGAATTCTGATATTTGTTCATATATATTTTCAGCTACATGACAATATGGTAAAATATCCAGACGGTCCAAGTTGGGATAGATGCACACGAACTGATATAGACAGTTGCACACCTGATCAGAAACAAAGGATTCAGGGTAATAATTTTACTTGTAATAAATTATAATATTTAAATTACTATATTACACTAATATAATTATATTCAAATTTGATTGATCAGATTTCCATAAGGCATTCCTACACACTGTTTCACAAATTGCTGATAATCCATCAAGAGGTTGGTTTATCAATTCTTGTTTCATTCATGGTATGATGGATCTTGATGCTGTATGGAATGCCCAAGAATTCGGAGTCGAAAACACCGTAAGTTTTACTTGGATATTTTTATTATGATCTATGACACTTCGATTAATCTAAGGTTTTCTGAATAATAATCTTCATCTAGTTTGTTTAGAATTTAGATGTATCTTAATTTGTCTTACAAATGACATTTTTATCAACTTTTTATTTGATTTCATTTGCAGACTATTGCACAAGCCTTCGCTGATTGGTACTTTGATCGGAAGCCTGTACGATTGATAGATACAAAAAGTGAATTTGCATTGATATGTAAAAAATCATAAATCATTGGAATTTTGGTGATAGAAATTTTCAACCATGGAGTGGAAAAGATTTTTTTACAAAATTGTATGACAATTAATACATTCCTAAAATCTTTATAATTGCTCGATATACTACTATTTATGCTCTTTGTTACTCTTAAATCACAAAATTACAACTTCTAACTAATTGAATGGTTGGTTGTTAATTAATGATCAAACGACTGCTTACATGCATTCATAATTGATTCTGGTTTCTAAATTTAGCAATATAAACAACGAATTTTGTAATTCTAGAATTTAAAACATCACTAGTTTTATGATGAAATATTGTCGATATATCCGTCTAATTTTTATTTGTTGGATGTCACCAAATTTGAACAACGTGACATGAAACTAAATAAATATACGATGATTCTCTATAAATGAACTGAATGATGATTCACAATTTAAAAAGAGTGTTAAATTAATTTGTAACTTAATTTTGTTAGGTAAAGAAAAAACATGCATGTCGAAATAATAACTTTTCTTTAATAAAATGTATGAGCTAGAACTTCAAACAAGATGCATGACATTACAGTGAAAATTTGTAGGAGTTAGAGCTTCATTCAGATTGTATAATCTACTCTCAGTGCATGTAGGAGAGAAATGAAGAAATCTTAAATGTTTTTCCCGATGATATTATATCCAACATTCATTCGTAAATAATATCCCTCCAATCTCTTTTAAATGTAGTTTTAAAACTTGTAATTAGTTTTTGTTTTTTTTTCTTTTCATTGACGTGTATAATATGCCCATATGCTTAATAATAACTATATCAATTGATGTGTATATTAACGGAAATGGTAGCATCTTTAACCCAAGTCATCTGAACTGCAGATTTACACTTGGAATGGCATTGAACAAGCTGATAAGTCTCAAATGTTTTAAGAGCTAAGCTTTCCCAGGAACCAACTTAATTAATTCGAATAGATTGGCTATATATAGCACTTGGAGGAGGAGGAGAAACAACTGGCTGGAAAGGCTTCATGATGAAAGTTTTAAAAAGTAGGAATTTGAAAGCAACGACAACTAGTAGATTCTACTCACACCATGACCTCCAAGACACCAGTTCCAGCAAGAGGAGTATTTGCTATTACTCGTAGCACAAGTATGATCAGTGAAGACTGTTTTTTCTGGGTTTGGGTGTGCAGGGTTCTTGCAAAGCCGATGCTGCCAGTTTATACTGAAAACCCACAAAAGTTGGCATGAGAATCGCGAAATTTTGACAAAGCTAAAAAATACTGAAACCTTACAGTGAACATAATGCAATGCGTATATAATTGTCAAGAGTCAGTAAACACCTTCATTAAAAGAAGCAAACACCTTCAGATCCTTCACAAGGATCTCAACTGCTTTTGCTCCATCTTGTCTGAAGCAAACAAGGATTATTATCAGATACTTCACAAAATAAGATATTATTACATATCAACAGCTTCAAGATACTTCTGCTTACTAATTTCAATGAAAAATTTCATCGAATATCGGTTGTCCTCAACCCTTGTAAATCGGCTTACATAGCGTTCAACTTCATCCCATTCACCTGTTTGAACTTGATCCTTGAAGTACTTCGTATTGAAGAGAAAGGCAGATTCTTGCTCCAATCTAATTACGCTCTTAGATAAACAAACAAATAAATAAAAAGATACAAAAAACCAATTAACTTTCCTTGGAATAGCATGATGTAACCCAATCAACAGCTGTTTCCCTATGTGAGTAAGTAGGAGTTAATGAAAACGAATTGAGTTCAATAATGACATGCATTTTTCTTGTCTTATCCTGTTTAGCAAAAACAATTCACTGGTCAAAACAAACAAATGTTTTCATCTTCATGGTAGAAAACATTCCACCTATACAAAATCCAGATTCACTCTGAAGCTTATTTTATTACGTCTATATATGCACAAAATCCCATATGAGACATGAACAAATGCTTTAATTGGTGTAAATTGGTGCCATTGCATAAGATGAAACCAACAATGTAAAGGGCCAGATCACTTACTTATGCACAGTCTCCTTGAACTTCTCTTCATCCAAGATCTGCATCAAGAACACCAGTTCTCGACTCAGGGACGACATAGTGACACTCCCAGGTACCCCCAACCACTCCAGCCCCAATATTGAAGAGTGATCAAATCAAATTAAAGTAGAAATAACATAAAAACTAGCAACTTTCCCGCTCTATCAATTTCCAAACTACAACACACCCTTCCACCTCACAGATACATGAAATTCTCTTCAAGAAATAATACTTAACAATACTATTCATCTATCGGTGATCGGTCCAGTAACATTATACATAAAAAGATATTCAAAGGGATCTATAATTGAAATCTCATTATGTGCCAACACATTTTTCCATGATTTCAATCTCAAACACCGAGATACATACATGTCCTTCTTCTTTACCACAGACACATTTCAAGAAAAAAAACAGCCCTGTCCAAATATCAATCAAAAAACAAACATAAAAATAAATCAGAGTCAAGGACTTCAACTTTCTTGCAAGAAAAAAAACCTGTCAAAATGTAAAACTCAAAAATTCTCGCAACCTACCAGAAAAACCCACGTCTCTTCTCGTTGGACAACAGTCTAAAATCTCAAACAGCACAGAACTGAAACGTAAGATACCCAAAAAAAGGGTGAAAATAAAGCACAAACTGGAATCATATGCATGATCAATAAAGGGAGAAGAGTGTGCATGTAAAAAACTCAAGATTCTTACACAAATAAGCGATACACAGAGGAAGGGAGCAATGAAGGCGAACGACCAACTCATTGTCCACGGCGGTGTTGTGATCAGGGGCTAAGAGAGAACATTCCTGGTCCGAATCGAACTACATCCACACGACCCCCACTTCAATCCTTTTCTTAATTTCTTCACCGAAATTCTTGGAAAAACGTCAACATTCTTGGGCAGAGTTTCATCCAAGAAATTAAAGTGCAACTGAACCTTTTTCTTGGGCAGAGTTTCATCCAAGATAGTGCAACTCAACATCGATCGTTGTTAAAGTACACATATAAAGGGATGCCGAATTAATAATTTGAGAAATATTTAATTTGTGTGAGATAAAGGAGAAACAAAAGCCAAGAACTTGAAGAGGACAACATTGCCGAGGATGAATGCTTGTCGCCTGTTCCCGCTCCCTTCTTGATTCACAATCCAACATATGTGACTAAATTATGGGCCTTTTGAAGAGCCTGCCCAATTTGGTTTACAATTTAAGCCCAGTAGATTTTGGGCGTATGCGATCTACACTGTCCATAGCAAACTAGCAAGTAATTCTAAAGCTTAAAAAGGAAAACATAAAAAAAAAAAAAAAGAGGTTTTTTTAAATATGTTTATAATTGGATGATGAGTGATAATTTATATTTATGTAATGTTAGACTTACAACGTATTGATACATGTACAAAATGTACCAAAACAATAAATTTTTTTAAAAAAAAATTAAGGTACGAAATCTGAATAGAATGGTAGATTTAACATAACGTAAAGACATGTCTAACATAACGTAATGGTATGTGTCAAAATTTAAAAACCGAACGCAAAAAAATGAAAATGTATTAAATTTGGGCAGAAATGTAAGTTTAACATAACATAAAGACAGGTCTAACATAACGTAACAATAGGTGTCAAAATTAAAAAACCATGTTCGAAAAAAAAAAAAAAAGAGAGAAGCGGATCGCCTGACAAATCTGTTTTATAGAAGACTTACTCTTTGATTATAAATTTGTTGAGAACTTTAGATTTACAAAATACCTTTTGAACTAGATCCATGATACTTGCAGTGTCGTGAGAATAAAACTTCCGTGTTTGAATATACTATTAATTTGCAACTAATGTGCAAGTAGAACAATATCCAATAATACACAACTTCATCATATAAGCTTTTGATTGACAAAAATCATGAAATATATTCAATGACAAATTCTTGGAACAGTCCAGGACCTACTACTCATATTCCTCTCAACACCACCAGGCAATGACATGTACCTTTTCCAATCATTAATCACCATTTTAATATCATGGATTTTTCTTTTAATCCCAACGCAGCAATTTGCATGCATTGTGATTACCAGATCCATATCCTTGTTTGGTTCACAAAACCCGCTAAAATAGATCGTGTCAAGGAACCGGATTTCCAACCCGATATCTTGGAGAAACGGGTAGAACTTTATTTTGTTGAGCACAACCTGTTCATTTTTTCCTGGAAAGTAGTCTCTTCCACTGTACCAATACTTGTAGAATTGTATAGTCCTGTTATCGACTTCACATATTTGAATCCTGCATTTGGTGAGTTATGTAAGTTGGTGTAGTTGTACCGGTTAGTGATCACATGCGATCTGGAAACTCTCCTCTGGATAGAATCTCGAGAAACGGATCTCTAAACCACATTATATCAGTGTCCTGATGAATTTCAAAAAAAACCAAAAATTTCAACAGAAACACCAACACTACTCTGTGTGGAAAAACTAATAAACATGATCAATATTATAACTACCGTGAAGACGAAGTAGGTATCCCAATCTCAAGAACAGTGCCAAGGAGGAAATAGACCTTCGCCAAATCATCTTGAGGATAGTCCTCCCACTCATGAAAAATGACTTCACCGGAGAAGTCGATGACTGGGTGGGTGGTTTATGGACGTAGCGTGGAGATTTCTCCGCCAGACACGGAATATGCCTTGCGGTCGAATGCACCAACCCAACACACTGATTTCAACACTCCCGAGTTCCATTTCGATTCTGAAGCTCTCAAGAAAGAGAGAGAGACTAAATAAATTAGGCTTAAGCCCATGCTGCGTTTAGAGTTGTGATTATCACTGTTTTCTTATCCTTCATTGCTGCTTTTCCTAGTGTCCTCTCCAATTCTTCTCCTCATTTGCCTAATTCAATTTGAAACTTATCAATCAATATCTTTTCACTAAAACTTTTATAATATCTAAAATAGATTACGGCTGTGCTAAAAAAATTCATTGTATTTTCAGAATTAGTCAGACCAGGTTGCTCTGAGAGTTAAAATCAAAATGAGTTTTATAAGTTTTCTTGTGCTTCTTACCAATGCGATCAGTTAAAACTGATTGGCATCTCAACATCACATTAGCATTTCTTTTATAACAGGAAAAGTCAGATTTAGTACTTTCAGGACAAAAGAATTAGGCAAAGAGTCAGCTTCAGTAATGAGATTTGTGACTAGATTAATTAACGTACTATCACACATTTCGAATTTTCAATATTCTCAAATTGATGATAAGCATGAGATCAGGTACCTGTGTTATGGAAAATTAGCAAATAATTTTGCCAATTTCAAGTTTGAATTTATTAATTTAATTTAATGTATCTGCCATGGAAAATTAACAAACAATATTGCAAATTTCATGTTTGTATTAATTAATTAGCAGGTAATATTTATCTAAGCATTCTAAAATATTATTATTTGGTCAATATGTACAATTACAATATTTGGCAATGAATAAAATTTCAAATATGGCTTTTGCATGGTATGCA
>VALJ01000038.1:0-27901 GCA_005771605.1 Scutellaria baicalensis
AAAAGAATGCCAAATGACCAGTCTACTTAGTGTAGTACTATTTATGAATTTCAGTCAAACGGTTGTCTTTCTGGTTAAGTACACACTACGAACTGTCTGATGCAAATTGTATTTTCAGGCTGTATATGGTACTCTGTTTGAAGCTGAGCATCGCTCTACGTTTTACATACCTTACTGGAAAATTCCTTTGGCAAATTGGCTTGTTCCTCGGCAGCGGAAGTTTCAGAAGGACCTTAAAGTCATAAATGATTGTCTTGATGAACTGATAAAAAATGCAAAAGAGACCAGAGAGGTGAGAAGATATGTACCAAACTGATTCAATTTTGTGATGAATGTTCTGCCTGTCCATCATTTAAGGCCCGAAACAAGAGTACAGTGAATTTGTTCTTAAAATGTGATATCAACTGATATTTAATGTGTCAAAAAAAAAACTGGTAATCAATGTTTCTGTAAAATTCTAAGGCAAAAATAGAAGTTAAATAATCAAAAGAATATATGTTCATCCTGTCTTCTACAGTTAAGTTCTGTTTAATGTCAGTATTAGAAAAATAGCAACACATGGTTTTTGTGTTATATTGAGCGCTATGTGAAATAGCTATAGCAATCAAGCGCTTAAGACTTTATTTACAGAACCCACTCTAGGAAAAATTAGGATAGCTTTTCTGTGAGGAGCTTTGCCATAATGATGTTTTTGTCGGAATTTTCAGCCAAAAGTATTCAAATATCCATTCATTGTATGAACTGATATTTTCTCATTCATAAGTGCTTATTCTTTGCATTTTGTCACAGGAAGCTGATGTTGAGAAATTGCAACAAAGAGACTATTTAAATATCAAGGTAGGCTACATCCAGTGCCTGAAAACCAATCAAGTTTCATCTATTTTTTACATTGATGATCAGAGAAGTAAATTTTGGCACTATAACTGAAAAGTTTGCAGGATGCTAGGTCTCCTGCGTTTTTTAGTTGACATGAGAGGAGTAGATGCTGATGATCGTCAGGTAAATAATTCGAGATCCCTATGCATCTGTTTGGTTCTATAATGAAGTTGGTAGTCTGTTATTATGCGATTTACCATATTCAAATTTTTTTTTATTTTGGCTTTATACATTGAAGCTATATGCACGTTCTTTGGCCATGTATCCCCTATTTTCCTTTTGATAACCTTTGTGATGATCACTGTTGAGATTCCTTTAATCTTTTCTACTCTGTTGAATAGCTAAGAGATGACCTGATGACAATGCTTATAGCTGGACATGAGACAACTGCTGCTGTCCTTACCTGGTCGATTTTTCTTCTAGCACAAGTATGGTAAATTTGGATCCAAGGTTTACTTGATATTGTTATGGTGATTCCATTTCCCTAAATAATTCTAAGGAATGATGACAAAATTTGTTTATGTGATTTAGCATCCATCGAAAATGAAGAGAAAGCACAGGCGGAGGTTGATTCAGTGCTTGGACAGGGGAGAACAACATTCGAATCAGTAAAAAAATTAGAGTATGCATAAGGGCTCTTGAAAGTTGTCCAAAATTGTCCATTTTGTTATGTTTGATTTATTCCTTTAAGATGTTGATTAATTGTCTGCTTCTACTCAGGTACTTGCGACTTATTGTTGTTGAAAGTCTACGTTTGTACCCTCAGCCTCCATTGCTTATTAGACGGTCCCTCAAGCCAGATAGATTACCAGGTATGTTTCAGTTAATAGAATTATCTAGATTGATTAATGCTTGATTTTTTGTCACATATCGAACTCCAGAACTCGAATTTGAAGTTGAAAATATCTTTCGATCAGTAGTTGCTCTTTTAGCTCAATATATATGCACAGTATCCCACAACCTCATACTTGATATTCTGAAACTAAAATTCTAATTCTCATACTGATACTGCAGGTGGCTATAACGGTGAGAAAGATGGGTATCGAATCCCAGCTGGGACTGATGTTTTTGTTTCCGTACGTCATCTCCTATGCGCTTGGTTTTTTTTTTAATCTAAGATTCGATAATATTTGAAGACAAGAAATAATCTTAGTGTTGCCACCATTCAAGTGAGTCGTTATCAATTGAACATCTTTAAGTAATGTCGAACTCATAATGACAGGTGTATAATCTCCATAGATCTCCATACTTTTGGGACAACCCAAATGACTTTGAGCCTGAGAGGTTTTAAAGTGCAAAAGTCGAGCCAGGTTGAAGGTTGGGCTGGTTTTGATCCAACGCGTAGCCCAGGAGCATTGTATCCGAATGAGGTAATAGATCTTGTGCTTGATATTTCATATGATCTTATAAGTTAAGTTTTCAAAACCAGACATTATCCACCTAATGTGTGGTAACCTTGTTTGCAATTATAGACAAGGTGCGACACTGTAAATAGATTGTCGTGGCATGCGAGTTTGTGGACATCATCATGGGGTACAAACACACCCTCTTAACATGTTTATTGTTTGACGTGATCAGATCATCTCAGACTTCGCCTTCTTACCATTTGGAGGAGGGCCAAGAAAATGTGTCGGGGACCAATTCGCCCTCATGGAGTCGACCATTGCTCTGGCAATGTTATTACAGAAGTTCGATGTTAATCTGAAAGGATCACTGAAATCGGTAGAACTAGTTACAGGGGCAACCATCCACACCAAGAATGGATTGTGGTGCCAACTAAAGAAGAGGTCTTGATTACATAGTAATTCTACTGGGATTTACTCATGAACTAAGTTCCGAATAATACTCAGAAGCGTTTACTTCAAAACAAAAATTAAAACCAAATTTGTTCATACTTTTAATAAGTTGGTTATCAGGGTCCAAAACTGTTACATTTAGGTTCCATCATGATCTTCTCCTTACAAAGAGATGATTCATCTATCATCTATGCTAAGTTGTGTATAGCAAATATTATCACACAGAAAAATACAACAATCTATACAGGAACTCGAAAAAAACTAAAGCACGAAACTACGAATGCTGAATATCTAGGTCACTAGAAACAGGGGCATATAGCTAGTTCAGATCATAACAACAGATCCTAATTACTGTAAATTAACTACTGATACACAACATCAACTACAACATAGTACAGGATTCATCGCCCCCAGATATGATGAGTTGAGAGGCTGCTCAAACTAGGTTTTCTTACTATACAGTCAATCAAGAGATACCCGAATGGAATTTTCGCTCAGCAACTCTTGATATATTTGTACTAACATTGAGGCATGCCATCTGCCAAAGACACTCTTCTGAAATACAAAATCGATGTGTCACTCCTAATTACATCGATGTCAGCTATACTTGAATAAGAACTACTTACCATTGATGGAGAGAAGGTTACATCTCAAGCATGCCTTGGTGCATCATCATGCAACTGGGCAGATCTCACGCTGGGATCCTCCTGCCAAGGACACACAATATGCCACCATTTAGAGAGATTTAAAAAATTGTGATAATCAACCTCAGTCCATCTGAAAAACTAACCCGAATACCATAGCCAAAACTTTGATTGCGGAAAAAATCCATTTGCCCCTTCAAGATAGAAACATGGAAATTTGCAACAAATTAGGTGTGGTTCACCCAAAGAGAGAAGGAAAAAAAGAAAAAAGGAGCAACAAGAAAGAAAATACCAATCCATGCATTGCTGGTTGAGTGCCATAATAACCATCATGGGTGGGTGCAATGGAGTTCAGTTGGCCCTACAGAAGATCATAACATCAGAATTTCAGTATTAAGACTACTAAAAAATTACAAATATTAGTTTCTGATGGTTAGATGATGTACTAGTCCTTGAATGGTCTGCTGGTTGCCATAGTAACTATCGCGTGTGGGAGCCATTAAGTTCAATTGTACCTTGCAAACACAGACAGCAAGTCAGAGAGAGAGAGAGAGAGAGAGAGAGAGTCTGAATCACTCTTCCAAATGACTTGGACTAAAGTCCTCACCATTCCTGGGACACCTTGTTGAGGACCGAAAAATCCATCCAGATTGACTGGTCGAGAACTCAGTTTCTCCTAAAGTATAAATACATCAATTAATTTAGAACCTGAGGTGTACTGTAGGGGAATGGGTGCTAGGATTTTTTTCAATTTCAGATAATATCAGCTAAAACAAACATCTTAGCATTAAAACTTTCAGGTCAACAAGTAGAATTCTTACTTTTGCCATTTTGAGGGCAGTACATGTATACTGTCCTCTGGGTTAAGTGAACATAAAAAATCAATTTTCAGAATATTTCAGCTAAGACTTTTTTCAATTGAACACACCAAAAAGCACAAGTCATCCGGGTCCACACTTTACTAAAATACATAGGATACAGCTGAAGTTTCAAAAGGACTAACCATTTGTTGTAAGTTTTCAGGTGTGCCAACTGTCATAACATCTGGCTCCATGATTACCTGAAACACGGATAATATAATAGTTAAGAACATGGAAAACATGAAAACAAAACAAATTTAACTTTGATCTGCAACAAACCTTTCTTTTCTTGGTAGAATTCTTCTTCTTATTTGTCTTGCTCAAACTACCACTTTGGATGTCTTCTTCAATGCACAAGATACCAGGTGAGGCTGAAGGGCCAGCTTCCAGAAGATTCCGATTGGAGTTGTTAGCATTTAAACAGTTCTCAAAAGCATCATCAAGAGCACGAAGCGTCAGATTATAACTCTCTTGTGACAAAGATCCTTCTTCACTCAATTTTATTGCCCTTCGACAAATATCATTGTAGCGTTGCAGCCTCGACTGCACCTGTTCAGTCCCTTCTCCCATTATATATCTACTTTTAGCATCTTTAGTCCACCGTTTCAAAATGTATTGTGATGGTATTGTTGAAATGCCACAGATTTGAAGAACAATCATTGCATGTCTACAAAGGAAACCTTTAAATTCGAATAAGCGGCATATGCAGGACACTTCCGATTTCGACTCATTCAATGTGACAACAAATTCCTGATTCCTTTCAAAATCTTGAACTTTAAAAGTAACAGTCTTATCAACTTGTTCCTCCCTCTTGGGAATACAAGCTACTGCACCCAACACCTCAACTTGAAATCTCCTGAATACAGCATGAGTATACAACCCAGCCACATGCTTCTCAAATGGTGATGGCGACTTCAAAGCAGGCTGTTTGTTCCATGTATCAGACGATGCCTTTGCTTCCTCTTCAAACCTATCTTGCAGAATTGCTTCATATTGTTTAATGAACTCTTGAACAGATGTCTTCTTATGTACATACTTGTCAAAGAAAGAGTTAACGCTTTCTGATCGTTGGCCTGTAGACATCCCAGCAAAAAAACCATCTTTCATGAAGTTAGGCACCCAAATTTTACGATCTTCATACAATGATTGAAACAACTCATTCTCTTTGAGTCCAAACCTATCAACCAGTTTATGCCACCTCCTTTCAAACTCCTCATCTGTCCACGACCTATAAATGCATTTTTCAAATTTAGAGATGAAATTCTCATTCTGTTTGACTACATGATTCAATGTTTCTGAAACCTTTCCCATTATATGCCACAAAGAGAAAAAATGAAGGCTGGATGGAAAAACATCAGAAACAACAGTCTTCAAAATCGTTTCTTGGTCAGTGAGTATAATTTTGGGAGCCTGACCACCCATTGCTTTCAACCATGTTTGCATGACCCACGAAAATGTGGCTGCACTTTCATCAGACAGCAAAGCACATCCAAGTAGCATGAACTGATAGTGTTGATTAACCCCAACAAAAAGAGCTAGGGGCATTTTATATTTGTTTCTTATATAACTAGTATCAAAAGACACAACATCACAAAAACTGGGATAATCATGCCTGCTTTTGGCATCAATCCACAAAAGATTCTTCAGGCGTTGGTCTTCACCAACATCAACTGCATAAAAGAAGTTGGAATTCAGACTCTGCATGTGGACAAAAAACTCAAGCATAGTATTTGCCTCTCCCACATCCATTGCCATATTCCTCCCCTTCTCAAATTGACTTCTGGAGTTATGTTTAAGTCCAACTGCACTTTTATACTCAGCAAACTGTCTAGCCATTGCAGCGTACATCCTTCTAGTTTGTTCACTTACAGCTTGGGCAGGTAACAATTCATGGTTATGCTCTTTCTCAAATCTATGTATTATCCATTTCCCATCAGACCTTCTTTTAACATGCATACTTGCTTTGCAATCCGTTTTGGCACATGCTCGTCTACCTGTAGCATTGTCTGCATCCTGATTGCTTCCTTGTCTACTGCGCGGACGGTTTAATGATTTCTCATATTCACGCTTAGTACCATATCTAGAACATGCAAATTTGGCATCAATGAATTCCCTTGATGTTTTTGAACGACGGCTATTCTGAATAGCAGTATTAAATCCAACAGACCTAGCATATTCCTGATAGAAAGCGTAAGCGTCCCCATGTGACCCAAATTCCATACCAGGAAGTGGCTCAAGAATCGTAACATCTTTAAAATCAATATCATGTAGGGGAGAATTCACATCTTCTCCATCTTCAACATGTAACTTTTCCTCAACATCTCCCATGCTTCCACCCACTCCATCTACATTGAGGGGTTTCTCTTCCCCATCTAACATATTAACAATTTCATGAGGCTCTTCTATTTCTTTATCATGTTCCCCAGAAGGCAACCTAAGATCTATATCCATGACAACAACCTGTTTTCTATTAAGTAACTTGTCTGGAAACCTGGAACAAGTGGACACAGATATTGAGCTCCTACACAGCATTATAGAGAGCTTTCCATATAGACTACAATTATTTGTCATATAACTACAAAGAACAAAGAACACATCACAAAGAAACAAAGTGATGACAAATAGTTGGAGTAGTATAATATCAGACAAGTATTAAATGTGGTTTCTTTATCTAGCATCTAATATATTAGTAAACCTCACAAATTCATCAATGTTTATACATCTACTTAAGAAATTTACTCACTGTAAGTACAGGGAACCATCTAAAGGGCTAATCTTGGTGAGCAACCCTAAGAATTAGCTATATTATTGACTGTAGACCTTCAGAATTTTCAATTACCTAGACCTTCCCTCTAAATCTCCTCGATTTTGGATGAAAAATGACGACATCATCAACTTTAATTTTAAAAAAATTCTATTTTGTTCCTATCTCAAAAGGTTTTATTTTTTGCAGGTACCAAAATACCTTCATAAGTCAAATAGAGAGAACCTTCAATGTAATTATGTAAATAAGAGGATTTGAAAAAGCATGTCATAAGAATTACCATTGAATCTTAACCCAAAGCTTAGATATTATTTTATAATTAAGTAATTTAAAGATTACAAAAGTCCAACAAACTCATGCAGTCATGCTAGTTAAATAACTCGATAATACTGGCAGCTACATATATAAAAATGATTCATTTAAATTATATCTAAGTTTTATTTTCTTTTCCCTTTTTCTTCCCATTCTTCTCTTTCTTTTCCTCTCCTTCGTTGTTCACATACCCCAGTTTATTCCCACATTCAACCATCAGTGTGCTGAACCACCGCTATCACCACTCCATCACATGCACAAGTCAGATGTGATGAGACGAGAAAAACAACCATATAAGAGAAAACATTATTAAAAACATTTGTTCTGTGACCACTGTAACTTTTGTGGTACTCAACGTAAGGATTTTAACAGTTGAAACCAAAGGAAGAGCTTCTGAAATTTTAACATGGAAGGGTTTCAGTACATAATATAGCACATTCTTGGAGGAGGTCACCCCACAGAACCCAGACTAATAGAAATCAAAGTTTAAAAGTTAGGACTTTAATCAGTCTAGTGCTGAAAGCTAATTTAATAATCATTCTAGACTTGAAGAAAACACATTATTATTTGAAAGATCAATGAAAGGCCCATAAATCTAAAACCTTGTTAGGGTCTTGTAATTCCTAGTAACAAGGAGGCAGAAGCTACTGCTACAAGGTCATATGTTCATCATCTTTCATCTTTGTCAGTCAGATGAGGACGGAAATGAGGACAGCCGAAGCTACTGTTTAGTGCATCCATGTTTCCATGAAACGCAAGGTGCTACAAAGAGCGTTAGATCTGTGGAACTTTCTTTGATAGTTTAAATTATCCAGTCTCGAACTGATGGTATTTTTATTTGAGGCCCTAAACCGATAGGAGTCCTACAATTTAAATGCATGTCATCTACCCATCGGCAGCAGAACTACTTCAGATTATGCTCTTTCCTCAAGTATGCAAGAGAAAAGGGGACGTAAGAAGATATTTAATAGTTAAAACAGTAGTTACTCATGATGTATCAATTATCATGGAGATTTTGAAGAACGAATGAGTACCAGGAACTAAATACTGGACACCATCAGTTAAATTGTCCATATACTCACAACTCAATCAACACAACAATTATATCCATGAGGTGTCTAATTCCGAACAAGACGAAACCAATGTAGTTCAAGTGGCTTCTCCATATATACATTTGTATTCCACCCCCACAGCCCACACCCCTTTGAGACACGGACTCTCCAACAGTGTCATGACTGTGGCACAAATATTACAGGCTACTAATTCAACATCTAATTTCACCATATATAAACCTAAATACATTCAAACATAACACATTGGAAAACAACTTTCCACAGCAAACACAAAAGGAGAAAGAAGGCCCTTTTCCCCAAAAGTAAATCAGAAAGTTACTACCACACATTGTGAAGCAATTATATAACAGAACACAAGAAGCTCTTGAAACTCAAAAGAACAACTAAAGAAACAAGAAAAGAGAAACGTAAAAACCTCACATCAGGTAAACCAATCCATATTTAAATAAAAGAAAATGAACGACAACAAAAGAAATCAGGGTAACAGCAGAATGACTTTCAGTATAGGAAGAAGACATATTCTTCATTGATCAATTAGCAAAGACAAGATTGAATAATAGAGCAACATAAAAAAGAGGGAGAAGGAGAATACGAGGTTGAGGAGGAGAGGGGTATTACCTGTAAATTGTTTAGTTTTGTAGTTGGATCTTCAGAACTGCAAATCCACGCGAGGGATTGGGCGAGTCGACGATTTCTCCCCCAAATTGGGAGATTAGGGTTCTCGAGATATGATTGCCACTCGCTCTTCTTCAACACTCTCTCTCACTCGCTCTAACATTTTCTCTCTCTAGCGCGTGATTCACTCCTCTGTTGCCTCTTCCACACGCACACCTTCCCACACTCCTACTTTATTTCTAATGTACTTTCAAATACACCATATACATTAAAATAATACGATACATTCTTTTATTTATGTATTTATTTCATGCTGATTCATAAATAACATTTAATTAAATTACAATAAATGATTTTCTATATTAGTGTAACTAGCGGTATATTTAGGGATGATAAAATTGACCCGACCTGTAACGACCAGGCCTGACCCGTGATGTTTGGGGTGGGGTGGACCTGACCCGTGCTAAAAATATATGTTCATCTTAAGATGCGATCTTATGAAAATTTTCATTTTTTTCTAAGTTATGGATCATAAAGATCATGATATTTGTATGGTCACAAGAATACAATATAAAGATTACAACAATACAACATAAAGGTCTAAACCTGAAGCGAAAAAATCTGAAATTCTTCATTTTTTCATAAATTACTGAACATAAAGGTCATACATTTATATATAAAGGTCACACTTATATAACATAAAATGTCACATCTTTACAGCATAAAGATAACAGTTTGAAGCAGAAAACAAAAGCGTGGATTCAGATCAAATCGCCACAATTACAACAATCTAGATCTGTGCACCTGTGTATATGAGAATTTGCCTTAAAAAATTCTAGTTCTTTTATAACTAAAAATTAATTAAAATATAAAAATTTAAAAAGAATACTATGTATCAAAATCTTTATATATATAAAAACACAAACATTTCCTTATATAGAAATGATAGAATTTTCCCGCCAAAAAGTTATATCAAATCTGGAAATATATTTTTATTAAAAATAAATGATAAATGACAAATGATATTTGATTTAAAAAGATATATGATATATAAATGAATTCTAATGAAAATGGAATATTATCATATAATTTTAACGATGATGTATATATTTAAGGAAGTGATTGACAAAAAATCTTTTCACATATAAGTCTATATGGTAAGTCAACTTTAATTATTAAATTTCAATTGATATCTTTATATATATAAAAACACAAACATTTCCTCAAATAGTAATGTTAAAATTTTCCCGCCTAAAACATGTTGCTAAATGTGGAAATGATTTTTATTTATTAAAATAATGATAAATTATGTTTGATGATATGTATATTTATGGAAGTGATATAATAAAATAACCTTTTTAACATAATTGTTATTATGGTACTTTAATTATTAATTTCAATTCATATATTTATAATATCATTTAAACAATATGTGTATCTACATATGATACATATATATGATTAATTTACATCATATAATATCATAATTATATATCATATAAATATTAAAAAATTAATTTATTACATTCATTGATAATATATATATATATTTATATATGATTTAATATGCATGTAAATATATGCAAATATATATAATATATATACTTTTTACCTTTACAAAATAATATAATATATAAATAGGTGTATGACATATGCATACATATCTTTATATATATATATATATATATATATATGATAATATTTTCTGAAACAATAAGGTAAAAAATTTCCCAAAAATAATTTTATTATCTAAAGGTCTCATCCTAAATATGGAAATTCAGAAATAATGAATAAAAGATAAAATTTTAACTATGTGACCTTTAAAAGTGGAGATGTAAATGGAATATTATGATTGATTTTCGTAAATTGTGCTAATTGATTATGTATTAATGATTTTGTTAATTGATTACTCATCAAATTTTAATTTTGAATTTGGAAATCAATATTCTTCCATAAATAAACTAGACTTACAATTTTTAATTTGTATATATCTATGGAAGAGTTATGACAAAAAATCTTCCACATATTTGTCTATATGGTTAGTCAACTTTGATTATTAAATTTCAATTGATATATTTATGATATGATTTAAATAATGTATATAAATATTATTAACGTAATATCATCAATAATATAAACATTGATTATATACAATAATATAAATATAGATATGATTTGATATTCAAATGAATAATATATATATTATAATTCATTCCACAATAAAATGATATAATACATATATTTATTGAATTTTGTTTCAAGATGACACATTTTTCTTCACTTTACATACGTTTACTTAATTATCTATGACTTAAAAATCGTTTATTTATAAATGGAAAGATTTATATTGATTATTTTTTTCATAAATAATATCTACTGAGAATTATATCACATAGAAATGTAAAATGACATTTGCATGATTTATGGGATATATATACTAATAAAATTCGTAATATTCATTATTGTGAAACATAATTTTTATGGGATTTATGTTTGTATTAAAATTTTAAATAATTTTTTATGCATATATATAAACATCTGACGTGAAGATGAACTATATTTTGATTAATTTTTATCTTTATTTATATAAAAATCAAAATATTGTCTAAAACAGATGATTTTCCATCCAAAAGTCAGATATTATAAATAAAAATAAAATGATGAATTTATATGATAAAAAAATCATATATTTAAATAAAAATGTTTTCCTTTAAAAATGAAGAGTTAAATGGAATAAAGTTATTGATTAGTTTCATAAATTATGGTATTGACTATTTATAAATGATTGTGGTAATTGTTGTAACTAATTTATTAATCAAAATATTCATTTTAATTTGAGATTTGAATATTACTTTTCCGTAAGTAAATGGCACACAACTCTATCCATATGAGGTATATAATTATATACTATCATTAGCATACATTGATTATTTAATTGATTATTTGAGATATATAATTATTTTGTCGTTGATTCTACCAATTAAACTAGCATATATAGATATCACAAAATATGGTATTTAAAATTAACATTAAAATTGATTATCTTAAATTATGGTAATTACCTGATATAATCAACAATCATACATTATAAATAATAAAAATTTATCTTGGTTTGATTCACTCGCTTTTATTCTGTTATTTTATGTATCACTTTTGAACGATTCTTTGAAGGGTAAGACATCCTTAGAGGTAAAAATTATAATTTGATGTTTATTTTGTTTGTTTTGTTATAAAATTATATTTGAGAATCACATTGATGAATTTAATTATTGTTGGTTTTTATTTAGTGTTTATTATTATTATATGGAACTATAAAAATAATTCACTATTGAATGATACGAGATTCTATGATATGTTATCTGATTGATTTGTGTTATTTCAATTTTTTTATATGATTTTTATTTTACTTTATTTTTAACATGGTAGTATTATATATAAATTATTATTACTTCAATATAATTTAATTTTTTAAAAGCTTTGATCACTTCTTATATACAGGTAATAACTGAAGAAATCTTGGCTTGCGACTTGAGAGTACATATTCACCAATTGTTGAAATATATTAATTGATTCTGACTTAGCAATCAAGATAGTGAAAGCTTGAAAGGTAATAAGTTAGGGAAAATAAATTTGATTTTGAATTTATCTCAAAATGATGCACCATTCATGGTGTTAAGAATAAATATAGTGATTTATTTTGACGTATAAATGTATAAATATAATGGATGAAACTAGAGTTGTATTAGTTTTTTTGAGTTTTTTTACACTGAATGTTTGAATTATATGTAAATTCACAATATTAATTGTCAATTATTCTTTTGTCAAATCTAAAATAAAAAAATTATTGATATTTGATACATATACTTTTCAATTTTCTTGAAATATAGACATCATTGACCTTTTTTTTATATATACATGTTAATATTATTTGTATTATGTAATAATCATAGATTCAATATTATTAATCGCATAATTAATGATGCATTTAAATATTAATAAAACTCAAATCTATCAGTAGTATCCACTTTTTTCATCTAACTTATATTAATAAAAAAAATTGAACAAATAATAATTGGTATATGCATATAGTATGAGATTTTTAGTTTATTTATTTCTTAAAATATATAGAATATTTTTTTAAAATATATAAGGTAAGGTAAGATTGATTTCTCAAGTTATATTTGGAAAAATATTAATAAATCATAAATATTACCTCAATGTAATATTACGCATGTTGATACAATTTATTGCATAAGTCAACTATTAAACTTAAATATCATATGATATATTTCGAAAATTAATTAGCAATGTATACTCATGTAATTCAATTTGATCACATTTTTAATAAATAATATATATATATATATATATAATATGTATTATGTTGATAAATGAATTTTAAAATATTATAATATGTAATCTCATGTCGGACTTTTCTTAAAGTAATACATTTTTAGTCGTGGTCAATTATATGTTTTTGTTTCAAAAGTAATCAGTCGTTTTAGTTTGAAAATTTTGATGTATACAAAATATTGTGAGAGATAAGAACAACATAATAAATATTTTTAATTAAAAAAAAAAGGTTCCAAATTTGTAATGTGTAAGTTTCTTTTTATTTTAGTTATTTTTTCTTATAAATTTATATTATTAGGTTTGATATAGACATTTTCAATCACTTTCAACATTTTATAACAATAAAAACTAATAAAAAATATGTAACAAAATTTATTAAATACCAGTTCTAAAAAAAAGTTTTTAAATGTTATTTGATTACATTACAAATACCAATATTAATATTGAATAAGAAATATTACTCTATTTCATTCAATTCTTATATTATATATATATATATATAAAGATATTATTATATATAAAAATTTATTTACATCGTATTTATATAAAAATATTTTATTTTAAAATTTATCTCTGTGCATCGCACGGGGTAAATACTAGTTCTAAATAAAGGATTATAATTCTAATCTGGCCACTGACTATAATTCAATACATATTTTAATTTAATTACAATTATATATATTTAAATAGTATCAATCAAACACAAGACATTATCATATAAATATTTATTCGACATATATTATCAACAAAAATAAATATAGATATTATATATGATACAATATTACAAAATATTGATACTGATTACAAACTATCGATATATATTGTTAGACAAAAATCAAGATAAAAAAATGTAAATATATCGAAAAAAATATAAATATATAAATATTATCATGTTGATATTTGTTCGATATATATTATTGAACAAAAAATAATATCACAAAATATAGATATTGATTGCGGGATTGATAGATATTATTGGACAAAAATCAATATTAATTTGTCTAATACAGTTCTCTAAACAATAAAAAAGGTGTACAAAAAAAAGTCATATGCTTAACATATACATCTAACATGTTTAAATAAATATGATTTCATTATATATGCATATAAAACAATGAGATTTTATTGATCCAGATTCCACAAGAAAAGTTATTTATCCACGTTACGATGATTTGACAATGAAATTTTATCAATCCAAATCCTAAAAGATAAGTTATATAGCTAAAAAAATTTAAATTTTATTGATCCAAATCCCGAAAGATAAGTTATATAGCTAAAAAAAATCTTAATTTGATAGAAAATTGACGTAGTGATAGAAAATGTTAACAATGTTTGATTCTAAAGTCTTAATTTGATCATTTCAAATCTTTCAAACACTGAATTGATAAAATTTATCTTTCATGACCCACATTGATAGATAACTTATATTTTAGGGCCTTATTTGATAAAATCTCTATATGTTGTTAAAAAGAATTCAATTTCAGTTCAATTTTGGTCGAAATTCTCCAAATCGCCGATGTCAAGTAAGATTTCACGGCGACCATTTGAAAATTGCATTGAAGTTGATTTTTTTTTTTAAACATATAGGATCAAATTTGGGAAATATGATTAAAACTGTAAAAGATTGAAACATATGAGACCAAAATTTGAAAACATATATTTGATTGTCCAAAAATAAAAAGATATTACATAAAGAACCAAAATTGAAATTAACTCTTTAAATAAATTGTAACTAAATCTTAATCTGGATTCGAATTAATTTAATTAAATTGTAACTAAATTACATATTTAGAATATGTACAAAGTACGACTAACATAACATAAATGTCGTAACAAAATCAATAAAAATAAAAGTAGGTCTCTTGTGAATCAGATGCATGGATCTCTTAGATCCATGCACCCGGGTCAGATCCGGGTCGGGGACATGATTTTTGAAAAAAATCACATATCAATAGGTTATGTTAGACATACCTTTACGTTATGTTAGACATACCTTTAAACTATGTTAAACATACCAGTTCTGCCTAGATTTCATGTCTTGTCTTTTTTTGGCTTGATTTTTGAATTTTGGCACATACCACTACGTTATGCTAGACATACCTTTACGTTGTGTTAGACATACCTTTATGTATACTTAGACATACCTTTGTATATGTTAGACATACTTTTGCATATAGTTAAACATATCTTTATATATGTTAGACATACCTTTGTATATAGTTAGACCTACCTACACATGGTTGGTCTAACTATACACAAAGGTTGGTCTAACTATACACAAAGGTTGGTTTAACTATACACAAAAGTTGGTCTATTGGAGCGAATTTTGGATGAGCTTCAGCACAAGTGTTCAGCGCATGGAAGCACGTGCAGGGGCGTGAGAGACGCGTTTTGGGCGTGTAAACGGGTCGACCCGATTGCACGGATCCCAGATCCGTGCAACCGGTGCATAAAAGTTTTTGCCTAAAAATAAAGGCAAGACCAAAAAAGCACGAGCTGAGTTGAATCGGATCCAATCCGGATAAATCAGTCCCACTTATCCATCATGAACACGTTAAAGTGTGCACGTCATCAATGTATCAAATATCTATCACATTTATTAATTTCGAATTCCATGGTTTCGGAGAAAATGAGAAAGTGTACAATTTCCACTTGTCTTGTCCCAGGAAAAATATAGGCGTATCATATATCATTACTTTCATACAGGCCCCACTCCAATCAATTATTAGATATTATTTCCCAACAATTCGTTTCTTTGGTATCTATCTATATATATAATAAGAGAGTTGTAACTCTCAAGAAATTGACACCTAAGCACTTTCAAGCTTCTCTTCTACTGTCAAGTGTCATGTCCTAAATTTAATTTTAAATTTTAAATAAAAATCTCAATCTATTTCCAAAGATGCAAAGAGTCTCTCAATCTTCCCTCTTAATCTCTCCATCTCTCTAAAGAATCTGAACAGTCTCTCCATTATCTCTCTCAACCTCTTTATCTTTCCAATTCTAATGAAATATCGTCCAACTTCTTCTGATCTTCTCTTTCATGATCAACTTCATGTAGTCCGTTTTTTACAATAAACTTAGATTTGTCTAGTTTTCTCTACGTCATTACCATTGCCATTTGTGGCTTCTGCTGCCAAGAAAACTTTCAGACTATAATGCTTGATCATTTTTTTGCACCAAAAACATAATGTAAGAAATGTATTATAGTTTTTTGATACTAATCATTTATATATTACATATGTTTTGTTATTTTTTTTCAAAGAAAACCTCAATCTCATCTATTTTGGATACGTTGACATTCATTATCTTACTCTCATATGTATTCTCATAGTACCAATTAAAGCTCTTAATGTATTTAGCAGCCTATGACTTGATTAATTTATGGAGCTCCACCGTCATATCTTCTTCATGAGTATTTGCTTTGCATATGTACAAGTTGGATAAATTCATTCATGATATGAAATTATTAATTTAGGAGCATCTAGAATTTAAACAGAGAACACGATTTTAATTAAAGGACGAATAACATGAAAATTTTCTAATCATACAAAATTAACCGAGAGCCATCTAACCCGTGCAACGCACGGGCTCTACCTAGTTATAATTATTTATTTAGGGTGCAATTGCATTTATATTATTAATAGAAACATCAAAATAAATTCATGAAATGTTCGATTACGGATGGTTTTGGATGAAAACATCCTCCAATGCTTCTAAAAGAATTGTTGTTACGAGTTTTAAGATTAAATATTTTTATTTTACAAAATAAAGTAGATCTTTAAGTAATTTCAAGTATTACAATTTAAAATGTTTTGAGACTGTACAAACTACTCAAATGTAAATAACCTAATTTGATTCTCAGACACCTTATTTTTAGTCTTAAGATATTATTTTATTTTGAAGATATATTCTAAAAAAATATTTTGAAACTCACTTAAACTCAAATAACTCAAATTTAAATAGTACATAATTGTTAATAAAAAATGATATGTATTTTGTCCTTAACAATTAGATGGTCCATCTCCTTTTTCACCATAAAATAAATCTAGATATTGAGGTGTTGAATTCGCATTGTCATTGTATGTTTTCATCCATGCATCATGTTTATATATGGAACTAAAATTAACACTATATTCCTAACTTTGTCTTTATAATTTGTTCAAAATAAATGATAAGAGTTTTACAGAGATCTTTTGAAAAAAATCATCTAACGAATCTAATTTTATGAAAGGGATCGAGTCATAATTTATAATATGTAAATGAATTTGATTAATGGATATTAAAATATTCTTATAAATTTTCATTTTTTATAAAATTGTCACATATGAAATTATATATTCATAAAAATTTATATTTATAACAAAATCTACATTAAATTCAAATTTGCAATCTCTTCCCTGAAAAAAAGGAAAAGAAAAGATAAACTGCAACTCTTACTAGTCAACTTTGATATCCCAAAAATACAATCTTATCCAAATAAATAGAAATTTGAATCCAAAAATAAACAAAGAAATGAAAAACAATAAAAAGACAAGACCACCCCTCCCATAAATTTGGCCAAATAAAACCAACTAGAGGAGATAAAGGTTAGTTTAGACTTTTACCAATTTGCAAATTGATGAGATGAGGATTATTTTAGACTCAGACTTTCAACACCTTTACATCACCATAATCAACGCCCCATACTTCCATGTCAATATTTAGTGATGTGTGATTAGGTATCAAACTATATAGCTCCTAATCATGAATATAATTTCTTGAAATCTAGATTTATTATTCACGATTTTATTACATTTATACAATGCTTAATACATAATAGTGTTAGTCAGTTTCAAAAAATTAAATTCATGAAATGGTAAGAGACTTATGTGATTTCGTCTCACAAAACATTTTATTTGAGACGAATGCTCATAAGTATACTGCACGATTTATATATGCTTTATGAAAATGAGTTTAGTTTATGGTAAAAAAAATTATTCGAGTTGAAGGTAAATTAATAATAAGGCAAAAACTTTTATGCACCGGTTGCACGGACCAGATCCGTGCAACCGGGTCGACATCCGTGCAACAGGGTCGACCCGCGCTTAAAATGCGCTTCCACGCGCCTGAACACTTGCGTTGAATCTCACCCAAAATTCGCTCCAGTAGATAACTTTTGTGTATAGTTAGACCAACCTTTGTGTTATGTTAAACATACCTTATGTAGGTAGGTTTAACTATATATAAAGGTATATCTAACATATATAAATGTATGTCTAACTATATACAAAGATATGTCTAAGTATACATAAATGTATGTTTAACACAACGTAAATGTATGTCTAACCTAGCGTATTGATATGTACCAAAATTCAAAAATAAAGCCCAAAAAAGACAAGGTATGAAATCTGGGCAGTATGATATGTTTAATATAGCTTAAAGGTATGTCTAACATATCATAAAGGTATGTCTAATATAACTTATTGGTATGTGAATTTTTTTCAAAAATCATGCACGAAAAAGTAAATAAATAATAAAGACGGTCCCCTAACCCGGATCCGATACGAGTGCATGATCCACCAGATTCACAAGAGAATTACTCTAATAATAAAACAAAAATAAATCTACTCACTTCCTCCAATAAAAACGGCACGTTTTAACGAACTGTCAAATATGAAAGGTAACAAATGTAGAGTGGAGCCAGACAATGTGATAATATCTTGTCCATATGTGTTATGTGCATTTAAATATGTAGATGCTGAGTCCTCTCATCAATCTCTCTCTCTCTCCAGTGCATGCTTAGCCCAGAAGATCATTGATACTCCTCCGCAGTTATTGATCCATAAGGAGTAAGGAAATAGTGACGATGCATCGTCTTTTTCAATCGACTCTCAGAAATGCCTGCCAGGTTCTATCCCAACTTCACTTGTTTTTTTTGCTGATTTTGCTTCCATTTGTGTTCAATTTCCATTTCCCCCTTTGTTTGCTGTAAATAGTTTCCTATCCGTTAGCACTTGGATAGTTTTCTAGGAATTTAATGAATCTCTTAAGATCATATAGAGAGATAATTAAAGAATTTGGAACGGAGTTCAGCTTCATGGTGCGTATCAGTTTCTGGACGTTCAATTTGAAGAAAGAGGCAAATGAAGTAGTGTGCTGCAGAAATTTCTAATTTGCCTCCAATTTTAGGATAATGAAATCCCTGATTTGTGGTTTTGAACTCAAGAGTCTCACATTAAACCTGCATTTTTACAGGCGAGTCATTATGTAAAGGATATTTCAAGCAGAAGTTTGCAGAAAAAATTAATTCAGGCGGCTATACTTTCGAAATCATATGGTACAGAGGCATCTTTGCAGAAGGACATTTCATCAACTAATGATAGAGAGTATGTTTTCTACTGTTCTTGATATTGTGCTTATATGTCATCCCCACTTTTCTGTTCATCGACAAGAAGTAGCTCCTGATGCCTGTAATTGATTTTCATTCTATGATAATTTTTAAAAACTCGGGAAACAGATAAATATCTGAAGATGTCTATACTGAAGTTGTTAGCATGAGAGTTTAGCATATTGCCTAACACTTTTGAACTACTGGCATCTTTAGCTTCAAGGGGCATGATATGCTGGCGCCCTTTACTGCTGGATGGCATACTACAGATTTGGACCCTCTAATAATCGAGAAGTCTGAGGTGCCGACTTTGCTTTTTATGAGTTGGTTTCATTATTAAGATTTCTCCCTTGATAAGTACTGAATTTTTCTTTGTTTAGGGCTCCTATGTGTATGATATTAATGGGAAAAAATATCTTGATTCTCTTGCTGGGTTATGGTGCACTGCTCTTGGTATTCACACTCTTTTCCAACTACTCTTTTGCTGCTACTTTGACGTTTTGAGTCTATTTTATCTGCTATCGTCACCATAACACTAATCTGGTGAATCCTCACTTAAAGGTTATTTTGCCTAATTGCAAATTTAACAGGGAAATGTGCTTATTGTATCAGCAGAAAAGATTGATCTTTTTCTACAACCATAACAAATCAACACACGTGCGCACACACACACACACACACACACCTGTATATGCACTTATATGTTCACTTTAACTTCTTTATCATATATGTAAATGATCTAGTTTGATAAAGTAAGAGATTTAGCAAGTTAAATTTAGAAATGGAATAAATAATTCGTCAGATAGTAGTTCATGATTCCTCTGAAGTAATTCACAAAAACATTTGAACTGTTTCTTTCTTGGTTATCTTCTTCTATGTTTTATCCCTTCAAGAATATTCTGTAAAAAAACCTGATCTTGCATACAGATAAAAGAAACTCTTATCCAAGTGTCACGTAACAAATGATTATTCCATCAATTATCAAGTGTAAATTTTGGTTCCCCCTATAACTCTCCAGACTCACGACATTACTTCAGAATGTTCATCAAACAACATCAACTCTTGCATTTCATTTCTTAAGGAGTGTGTAATTTTGTTTTGGTTGTTCTGGTATTGGGAGAATAATGGCTGAATATATTGGAAAATGTGTGTTTGCCTTTGTTGTCAGAGAATAAAATTTCTTTGAGGAAAAAATACACAGTGCCTTGATATGTTTACCTGTATTTTGGATGCTTCTAGCCACTTTGAAGACATGCCACAATTTTTTTGTGAAGACTTAACAATCTCTGAAGTTATTTCCAGGATATGCTTGAAATGAAGCATTGCAATTAGAAGTTCAAAGTCGATCTAGTTTCTTGTATCCAAGTTGCTGACCCAATGCAGTTGCTTTGCCTCTCTGTTTCCTTAATATGTATAAGACAGGGTGACATTCAGGTCAAACAACAAAGCTGCTGGTGTAAAGTACAGAAGAAGTTATCGAGCATGAATTCATAAAATGGATTGTCTTATGCCACCTTTCTTTAGATCTTGGATCAACTTTAATATTATATTATTGTTGCAGTAGCAGCAATACTGATAATACAAATATAATTATTAGAGGATGACCTCTCTAGATATAATTACTATTCTTGTGAATCATGTATCTGGAAACCTTTGTATTTTTGAACTGTTATTGGAATCGGAAATTTCATCTTGACATTGTTATGTTAAACATCTTGCAGCTAGTACATTGTCAATATCATTTATCACCTATATCATTGCTCATATAAACTTGCATTCATGCAGGTGGAAATGAACCCCGTCTTGTCGAAGCTGCAACAAAGCAATTAAAAACGTTGCCATTTTACCACTCATTTTGGAACCGAACTACAAAACCCTCTTTGGTATTATGATGTCCAGTACCTTAGGACACAATAAATCGAGCAATTTGACTGTCTTCATCTTAATAACTTTATGAATGCAGGATCTAGCTAAGGAACTTTTGGATATGTTCACTGCTAATAAAATGGCTAAGGCCTTCTTCACGAATAGTGGATCCGAAGCTAATGATACACAGGTTTGACCATCTTCAGGGAACCCTGAATTTGACAACATATCTTCATTTATTCTATTTGCATCTCTTTTGATATATTCTGTTGTAAATCTAAAGGTCCTAGTCAGTATCAATGGTAACATTCCTATATTTTTCACAGTCGAATGTTTGTTTACTAACTGATTCTAGGCAGGGAGGATGCCATATAAATAAATTATGCAAGAAACTATTAGATTCAAAAGATCAACTTAAATTTAGTTTCTTCAAACTAGGTATCTGAGATGCCTTCAACATATTAGGAAGAATAACCTTTTTCTGCTTCCTTTTCTTGCAGGTGAAGCTGGTTTGGTATTACAATAATGCCCTTGGAAGACCGAACAAGAAGAAGTTTATTGCACGATCAAAATCGTAATGGTTTCTCTTTGAATTTCAGTATAATAAGCTTTGTACAAGCTCCCTCCCCCCCCCACCCCCCCCCTGGCTCTCTCTCTCTCTCTCTCTCTCTCTCTCTCTCTCTCTCTCTCTCTCTCTCTCTCTCTCTCTCTCTCTTCAATTTAGTTTCTCTCTATGGCAGATACCATGGCTCAACACTTATATCAGCCAGTCTTTCTGGGTATGTTTGTCAGTCTTCTAATCTCAGAATCATAATTACCATTCATGTGAAGCGAAAAATATTGATTAAACAATTCATTTGGACTTTACAGTTTGCCTGCACTCCACCAGAATTTTGATCTTCCGGCTCCATTTGTTTTACATACTGACTGCCCTCATTATTGGCGCTTTCATCTGCCAGGTTCTGATACAGTCTTTTACAGTATAATAATATGCTTTCTTTGAGGATCATATCATATATCTGAAATATAACTTTCCAGGTGAGTCGGAGGAGGAGTTCTCTACCAGGTTGGCCAATAACTTGGAAAATCTTATCCTCAAAGAGGGACCTGAGACGGTAACTGTACTTGATATCTCAGTCATATCAATTAATTTTCTATTTTACCTTTTTCTTTCACTATATTAGAGTTTGACAAACAGTCTTGTGGTATTTCGGTATTTCAGATTGGTGCTTTCATTGCAGAACCAGTTATGGGGGCTGGTGGTGTCATACCTCCACCTGCAACTTATTTTGAGAAGGTGTTGCTTTTGTATCACTGTTCATCTCCAAACTATGCTAAATGGGCAGCATGCAGATCTTTATTTTTGCATGTGTACAAGAGGAATTATCCTTCGAAATTTTGTGTTCAAATTTTTCCTCCAAATGTCCTTTTAACCTGTTTGATAGACATCATTTATTTGACTTGATAGTTCCATAACTCTGCAGATTCAAGCAGTTGTCAAGAAGTATGATATCCTTTTTATTGCCGATGAGGTGATATGTGCTTTTGGAAGGCTTGGAACAATGTTTGGCTGTGATAAGTATGGCATCAAACCTGATCTTGTCTCTTTAGCTAAGGTAAATGTTGAGAATAATTATGCAATACAACCATTGTCAAGTCCCACATTACTTATTTTTTGTTGCTGTCAATTCCATTAGGCGCTTTCTTCTGCATATATGCCTATTGGAGCTGTTCTTGTCAGCCCAGAAGTCCATGATGTTATTCATTCTCAGAGCAACAAGCTTGGTTGGTGCCTAATATTCCACTTGTTTTTTTTTAAAGGCTCTTTAACTAAATCCAGCTTACAACATTGTTCCAATTCTTCTTTGAAGGTAACTTCTCCCATGGATTTACTTATTCTGGACATCCTGTATCATGTGCTGTTGCATTAGAAGCACTCAAGATCTACAAGTATGACCCCTAATCCTCTCCAGTTCAGCATTTATATTATCTTGGAGATTGGTTTCCATCTTGATATGAATACTCAATGCTTTAAATCCTCCGACAAGCCAAGACAGAGAAATATCTTTGGCACTTGTCAAGAACAAGTATTAGCGAAGCATTTGAGTGATTGAGTTGCCATGTGTGTGCGTGTGGTGTGTCAAAAATCTAGAAACACATTGATCTTAAATTAGTTCCATAAGGAAAATCATATTGGGAAATGTTGAAATGTTTATTCATGTATAGGCAGTCAGTCTAAAGTGCTTGCTTTTCTACAGGGAGAGAAATATTGTTGAGCAAGTAAACAAAATAGCCCCAAAATTTCAGGAAGGTGTGAAAGCATTTTCCAAGAGTCCCATCATTGGGGAGGTACTGTTATACATTTGTATTAGTTTATACACCATATATATATGTGTGTGTGTGTGGAATTTTTTTTTTTTTTTATTCGTTTGACTCACTCTCCTTATCCTGAAGATACGTGGAACGGGTTTGATTCTTGGAACTGAATTTACTGATAACAAATCACCAAATGATCCCTTTCCTCCTGAATGGGGTATATGCCTATATCATCTTTGTTTTAAATCGATTGAATTCTACTTTTTTACTGGGTACATAAAGATATTTTATGTCTTAATAAAAATATCAGCTGTTGGAGCTTATTTTGGAGCACAGTGTGAGAAGAATGGAATGCTAGTACGTGTTGCTGGTGACAATATAATGATGTCTCCTCCATTTATTATGACACCTCAAGAAATTGACGAGGTAAGTTAATATAATGTTAATCTGAGCATTCTTCATCTACCGTTTGATGGTTCGTTTATGCCTCAAACTTGATGAAAAAGTTCTGCACCAGCTAATCTGCAGAACCTGTTCGAACATATTATCTACAATCTACTAAAAAATGGAAGTTTACACACTTGTTCAGATGCAGTTTAACTAAAGCTCTCTACCCAACCTCTTTTTGATCTTTGTCGATACACTTTCCAATGATTAATAATGCTGTGTGTTGAGAATAATTGCTAATTATCATTGCCATGTTTCGAAATAGAGACTGAAATTTTATGTTCCGTGCTTCAGTTGATAGATATATACGGGAAAGCTCTGAAAAGTACAGAAGAAAGGGTTGCAGAGCTCAAGTCTCAGAAGTAGCTGCTTCAAAGCAATGTTGATAATGGTGAAAAACTAGAGCTAAACTCTGCTGCAGGACTGATAGTGCCATGGAGACAACCTCCACACCCACCCCTGTCCTCCTTCCCTTATGTTGCTATGTAACTGAATTGAATCTGAAATAATTTAAAAAGAAACAAGTTTGAGTGGTTTGATGGGCCTGTAATTATAATCTTTCCATGAATTTATATGACTCTTGTGATTCATGGATTTATTTACTGAGATGGACAATCCACAATCCACCCAGATTTTGATTGTGAGAAGTGAAACTCCGTCTCAGGATATTATATATAGGTTAAATTATCTCACATAAATTTTTATCTTGTTCCAAATGAAAACATACTTTCAAGAAGAAATATTGTTTTGCTACCTTGTTGCTTTGTTTCTACTTCGTTTTATTATGAGAAAATCAATGCAAGATCTCCATGAACAATGCAGCTCGAATATGAGTGGTATCTTTTGGAATATGAGTAGTACCTAACTGATTATTTGCTAGATTATGACATATCATATCATATCCATGAAATTACCAAATTATACATGAAAAATGATATATTGCTCATTGAAGTGCTTCAACAATCAAAGAGACTAAAGTTGAAGACAGCAAAGTTTGAAATGAAATATAGAACATAGATAGATAATGTGGAAAACTTTCAAGATTTAGATTGCTTATCAGCCTTTCTTCTGGCCCTTCTCTCTCTAGAGCTCAAAGACGACTTGAATCCACCATTCCTATCAGAATCTTCTCTCTCTTCAAAAGCTCTGAACGATTTCTGACATCATCATCCAACACTATCAATGAAGGGTCCTAATTACACACTACAATAATACTGGAGAGAGAGAGAGAGAGAGAGAGAGAGAGAGAGAGAGAGAGAGAGAGAGAGAGAGAGAACCTGACTGATCTCAGAGAAGCTAACAGCATAAAAGGTAAGAGCAGCAGCAGCAATAATTCCCACAACAGGAAGAGCCATCTGCTGAAGTCCATCCATGGGTGGATAATGCAATGACTGCCAATGCTCACAGATTGTGTTTTCCTATATTTATGTTTCGAGGCTAAACATGTCTTTTGCCTTTTCCTTCCTGTATTGTATATGAAATTATTTAAATACAAAACTACTAAGTTATTATTGTCACCTTAAATGACAATTTACAATATATAATTACATATATATAAGACAGTTCAAAGTTTGTAAGAACTATCCACATGTAACATTTGATGATGAAAAAATACGAACATACCTAATACTTGAAAATAAGTGCTAACATTTTATTAACACGTTCATATTAAGAGTAGCACTTGTGTGCCCCAGGGCACGGTGCCCCCAAATTAATTGTCATATGGTGTTAAATATATACTCTTCAGGTATCACATATATACTCTTATATACATATGATACCTATAGAGTATATGTATAACATCAAAAAACATAACATCTATAGAGTATATATATAATTCCTGAAGAGCATATATATAACACCTGAATCCGTGCCCCTATGTGTCTTAGGGGTATATAAGTTTTTGCCTCATATTAAATATTTAGCTAATTAGATTTTTGTTATTTATCTTTCACCTTTAAATTTTAGTCCTCTATATTTAAAGATTACCATTTTTAATCCGCTAACTTGCTATAGCAAGTATATTACAAAATTTTAATTTAATTTTTTTTAACACTAAAAGAAGTTTTTTTTTAATTGAGAACAAATTAATTTTTTTAATCAAAAATTAATTTTTTTATCTGACTTGTCTAAAATAATATTAATAATTAAAAATATTTTTTTAAACTAAGTTTAAGATGTTTTCACTATTGATATAAATAATTAAAAATATTATAACCCATGTTTCAATTCTTTTTTAATTAAAATATTATTTTAGACATGTTAGATGAAAAATATAAAGTTTAAAAAAATTGAGTGTTTTTCAATTAAAAGTGATATTCAAAATTAAAATTCAATTTAAAATAAAATCTTACATGCTTAGTGAATAGAGACTAAAATGGTAATTTTTAAATATAGAGAAATAAAAATTAAAAGGTAATTCAATGAACCAAACTTAAAGGACCAATATCATTTTTACCCTAATTTTTTTCTCAAAAGATACATTTATGGCAAAAACTTGTGTGCACCGGGGTACGGATCTTAGATCCGTGCCCCCGACCCGACCGGCGCGTGGGCTGCCTCCACGCGCACCCACGCGCGCCCCTAGCTAAGCTGGTGTGCGCCCACGCACACCTGATTACCTAGTTGATGATTCAGTATGGGTATTACATGTATACACTATAGGTATTACGCATATACCCTATAGGTATTACACTTATATTTCTTGAGATTTAATGATAGTATTATAGGGTATTACACTTATATTTCTTGAGATTTAATGATAGGTATATGTTGTTTACTCTATAGGTATACATGTATACTCTATAGGTATTATAAACTTACTCAATTAAGGTATTGATTTTTTGTTCTATTTTTTGTTCTATAGGTATTACATGTATACTCTTAAGGTATTACATGTATACTCTTAATGTATCATATGTTCATTCAATAAATGTATGAATTATTTGTTTTTACTTTTGTGTAGGTATCACATGTTTACTCTATAGGTATCACATGTATACTCTATATGTATTACAAACTAACTCAATTAAGGTATGAATTATTTGTTCGAATTTTTGTTCTATAGGTATCACATATGTACTCTATAGGTATTACATATTTACTCTATAGGTATTACATTAGAGTATGGTGAGTTTAATATTTCTAAACAATAAAATGACGATTTATATCATATTCTCCATGTTGCTCATCTGTAAACTGTGTCCATTGAAATATGCTTCAATTACTTGGAGATCTAGAGAATTAGATGAAAACCATAATGCAATTTAAAAAAAAAAATGTCTACCAACACCGCAACCAAAAAAGCTTGATTTCTGTCTTCTCATAAATCATTAAAAAGTAGGATTACTTTTACTTGCGTAATTTTATTATTTGGCAATCTAAATGCTTCATTGTATGAAAGTAAGATCAAATATAACGAAATCCTATATCCAAGTTATCCTCCTGAAAAAATTGTGGCTCTACACATCGCGACACTAGAAACTAAGAATTTTTACTTACACGCTTATCAGTTCAAGTTCCAATCTAGTTTATGAATACAACTTGGTACTGTCAACAGCGAAGAAGAAAAAGAAGAGAGAAGAGAAGAAGAATAAGAAGGCAGCAGCG
>VALJ01000039.1:0-31957 GCA_005771605.1 Scutellaria baicalensis
GTGGAAAAAGGACTAAAATTGGACAGAAATCGACTTAAGGGGACTAATTTTGATTTTGGGTTTTTAACGGGACCAAAATTGGACAGTAGCCTTCTTACGGGACCAAAACAGAGTTTTTCCATATATATATACACACATAGGAGCACGTGGGTCGCACAGAGAAGAGGAAGGGGGAAAGCAAAATAGGAAATTGACGCGGATAGACCGAAAGAAGAAGGGGGAGGAGGAGAGAGAAACGAGAGGAAATAGAGGCAGACGCGGAGAGAGTGCAAGAGGAGGGGGGGGAGAAGGAGAGGGGAAAAGGAGGGAAAAGGAGAAAAGCCGAAAGGACAAGGAGAACCGAAAAGAGAAACGGGAAGAAAAGAGGGAGAAAGCCAGGGGAAGAAAAGAAAGAAGAATAAGAAGAATAAGAAGAAGAAGAAGAATAAGAAGAAGAAGAAGAATAAGAATAAGACGAAGAAGAAAGAAGAGAAGAAGAAGAATAATACAATAAGATAAGAAGAATAATAATAATAAGAATAAAGAATAATAAATAAGCAGAATAATAATAATAAGAATAATAAAAAAATAATAATAATAATAATAATAATACTAAGAATCAAACTAATAATAATAAGAATAATAATAATAAGAATAATAACTAATAATAATAATAATAATAATACTAATAATACAATAATAATCATATAATAATACTCCTAATAATAATAATAATAATAATAAATAATAAAATAATAATAATAAGAATAATAATAATAATCATAATAATAATAATAATAATAATAATAATAATAATAATAATATAATAAAATAATAATAATAATAATAATAATACTAATAATACTAATATAATAATAATAATAATAATCATACTAATAATAATAATAATAATAATAATAATAATAATAATAATAAATACTAATATATAATCATAATAATAATAATAATAATAATAATAATATAATAATAATATAATAATAATAATAATAATAATAATAATAAGAATAATAATAGACAATAGATATATGTAACCTTTTTTCATATAAAAAACAAAATCGCATGTGAGACGGTCTCACAAATAGCTTTCGGTGGAGACGGATCCTTATACATCTCCAAACCATTTTACTCATATCCTAACTCAAATCTTTATTTTGCCACCAAATTTGCCACTATCTCCAACCCTTTAAACTCAAATTGGAATATTCTCTTACAATATTCTTAATTTTTATTTTTCAAATTTTATTTAATATCAAATATTTATTTATTTTAGTTCATAAATTAACTTAATTGGTTTCAATTATAAAAAATATTTATGAACTATAAATCTATACTATAATAAAAGCAAGCAAGTTGTCAAAAATTACTAATTTGTCACTTTCCCTCCTAAAAATGTCACATCAATTTGATGATGTGTAAATAATTTCGTTTTATTTTAGTTTTTCAAGATTTAATTTATTTTTCTAAATTAATTTAATCATTTTAAATTACATGACTTTCTTGATAAACTATTAAATATTGTAGTAAAAAAAAACATATATAATTCTTGAATCATCATACGTTATAAATAAAATAGAAATAAAATCTTTTTTATATTATATTACATTCTACTATAAAAAAATTGGTTTAAATAATTATAATTGTAAAAGATTTAAGTTATAATCTACATAATATAATTTATTACAAAAATCAAAAATTTCAATTTATAATTACAATGTATGAATCTACAATGTATGTCTTCTTTTGAAACATCTTTTTTTAAATTTTAATGCAAACTTCGTGATAAAATATTTAATAGAAGAAGATTACTACTTTTTGAAATTTATGTACTTAAACTTAAATGTTTATGATATAATTATTTAAAGTTTTATAAAGTTAAAAGTTAATTCAAAAGTATCTTATATTATTAGAAGTATTTACTTTGTTATGTGTAATGCAATAAATAACTTTCTATACAAATAAATAATTACAAGTGTTCAATGTTCTTTACTATTACAATATACACACAAAAAAATACGTAAAATATAATTATTTATATTCATATCTTTTTAACAATCAAATATTCAATATATTCATTTCTTACATTTAAAAATATTTTAGCCGCGCATAGAGCGGGTGCACTACTAGTCTTATTAAAATACTAAAAATATATTATAAAATTCATCACAAATACATATTAATATAGTAAAGAAAATAATCTAGTCATACAACACAATGTAAATAAATAACATAATGACACAAATTATAACTAACATTCCGAATTAGACCATTTTTCCCAAAGATGTTCGATCAATGCATTTCGAAGTTTGTAATGAGCCTCTACATCTCTAATTTTTCTATGCCGATGAAGAAAATCTTGAAATGTAGGATTTTCGTGATTTATCAAATACCAAATATCAAGTATATAAAATCAATACATAAAATATAATAGATCAAAAAACAAATTGTAAATAAATAACATAAATGAAAAAAAAAGTTTGAGTAGTGAACAGTAAGTGGCAAATTTTGCCACTTATTGTTCAAATACTCAAATTATAGTGATTTGAGTTGTCATTGGAGCAACTATTTTACACCATTTGAGTTTGAGTAGCATTTTGAGTTAAACATTGGAGATGGTCTTATTACCCATGAATTGAACTCATATCCACATATTTCCATATGAATTGCTAAGTGTGGATTATGGGTTGACCCGTCTCACGAAAAAAGATCCGTGAGATGGTCTCACATAAGACCTACTCTATAAAAAATAGCCTAAAATGCTAAAAATGAGTAAAGATTTTATACCAAAACAGCACAAAATTTATCATAATATTCTGCTAGGATATGATCTGATAAGGAAACAAAACATTTAAATCAAATTTCAACTTATTAATAAAAGAGGAAAAAGAGGACACGGATTCTCCATGGGTCAAAAAGCCAGCAATTAATGATGGGCAGAATATTTTATGCAACTGATGCATGGATCTAGGATCCATGCACCAGGGTCGATCCTTGTCATGTGTTGCGTCCCAACGCGCTCTCCCTCCCCACACGTCTGGTGGGTACGCTCAAACCCACAAAGATTCGCTTCAGGTAGTCATATCCTCATGTTATGTTAGGGTTACCTCGTGTTATGTTAGTGTTACCCTCGTGAGGGTAACACGGGTAACCCTAACATAACATGAGGGTATGATTAACATTTTAGTTCAATGGTTTTAAACTAAGGGTATGAAATCTGGAGATGGAGTCACATTAACATAACACGAAGGTAACCCTAACATAACACGAAGGTAATACTAACATAACGTGAGGGTAACGACCAAAACATGCGAAAAAAGTAAAGAGGCACGGGCTGGGCGGGACAGAGCGGCCCAGTTGCACGGATCACAGATCTATGCAACTGGTGCACAAGAGAGTAACTATTAATGTTGGTATTTCATAAAAATGCTAAAATTATTACTGTGGATAGTTCTTATCATATATATTTCGATAAAGTATAATGATATTATCTAAAAAAAGTGAAATTAAGATGGATATTTAAAAGAACGCAAAAGCTGGTGTGCAACTGGTGCACGGGTCAGGAATCCGTGCAATCCCCGACCCGACCCGACCCAGCCCGACCCGGTTGGGAAAATATATATAGAGTATTCTTTTTTTTTTTTTCTAAATCAAACCCACGTTCTATGCGGTTCTTTTCTCCCTCCCTTTCTTCTTTCGATTTTTCTCCATTCTTCCTCTTCTTTGGTTCATTTTTTAGCGATTTTCTCACAAATCTCTGTTTGTTTGTGTTTATCTAGTGTTCGCTAAGTTGTTTTTGTTCGATTGGAGTTCTATTCGAAACCCTAGTTCTTGAAGGTTAGTTTTCTGAGTTTATCTGTTGTTTCAGTCGGTTAAATCGATGTTTTCCTTTTGATTTTATGTATTTGTTGTGTTGTTTTGTTGATTTTGTTTGCATTATTGTTTTGTTGTGTTGTTTTCTGAGTTTATTGTTTTTTTGTTTGTTTTCCAGTGTGAATCGAAGATTTCTAAGTTGAGAGGAATGGCACAGAAGTCTCGTTCAGAGAAGAGCATTGTTGTTAGAGAGAGTAAGTCAGATTTGAAAGCGAACCAGAAGAAGAGGTAATTTTATGGATTTTTTTTAAATTTTCTGAGATCGAAGATGTTTTTGGTTTGCTGCATGTGTATTTTTGATCTTCCTTTCTGCATGGTATTATTTTATGTTATGTTTGTTTGTCCTTTTGTTGTTGATCTGTTACCTTTTTAGTTCTTGTTATGTGCTTTTCGTTTTTTGAATTGTTAATGTGATATTCATCTACATTATATCAGTGAGATCTATATGATTTTTTTTCTGTGATGTTTATTGATGTTTATTAGTTCTTTTTGTTTGTTGACTACATTTTTACTATGTTTTTATTCAATATTATATGTTTATCTATTAATGTGATATACCTATTCATTATATCAGTGTAACCTTTATCATTACTTTGTGTGACCTTTACTATAGAATAGTGAGACCTTTTCTTTTTGCAGTTTGATTTTAACATCTTGCAGACCTGCCAGAATTGTTGATCTTGTTGAGGCATTAAATGAGAAGCAGAAGTCTGATGTAATTAGTATAGGATTGTTTATTGATGTTTATTAGTTCTTTTTGTTTGTTGACTACATTTTTATTATGTTTTTATTCAATATTATATGTTTATCTATTAATGTGATATACCTATTCATTATATCAGTGTAACCTTTATCATTACTTTGTGTGACCTTTACTATAGAATAGTGAGACCTTTTCTTTTTGCAGTTTGATTTTAACATCTTGCAGACCTGCCAGAATTGTTGATCTTGTTGAGGCATTAAATGAGAAGCAGAAGTCTGATGTAATTAGTATAGGTTTCGGGGGTTTGTTGGATGTTTCTTTTAGAACTTGTAATTTGGAAATGTTGACATGGCTTGTTAAGAGGTTTAATGGTGGGAGTAGGATGTTATCTGTGGATAGATATCGTAACTTTGTGTTAACTGCTGATGATGTTTATGATATATTCATGCTTCCACGTGGCGGTTCTAGTGTGTCGAGGTTTGGAAAGCAAGAGGAACATGACTTGCTTGTGAGGTTGGGTAAGATATATGATATTCACTCAAGGACTCCTGAGAAAGTGGTGTTTGATTTGTTGACTGATCAGTTGGTGTTTGGTGGAGATGATTTTAAAAGATTGTTTGTTCTATATGTGATGTCAACTTTCTTAACACCTTCTTCAAATCGGTTGTTGAAGACGGGTATTCTGAAATCTGTAGTTGATGTTAATAATATTTGTAAGTTGAATTGGTGTGAGTATGTATTAAATTGGCTGTGTGATGCTGTGATGAAGTTTGATGGGAAGGATGTGAAAAATGTTAGTGGATGTGTGATAATATTGCAAATTGCTTACTTTCATAGAGTGAAATGGCAAGGTGTTGCAGAGTCTTGTGAATTACCGTTAATCAAACATTGGTCTATTGAGAAAATGGAAAAAAGGTGTAAGGAAGAGGCTGCTGCTGGGCGTTATGGTGATGGAGAAATAGTGGTGAATGTTTATCCTGTTTCTGGGAAAGAAGGTTATAGGAAGGAGAAGCCTGCTGAGGAAAAAAATGTGGATGTGGAGGAAAATGTGGCTGGGAATACTCATGATGATGGGGAGAAAACTGGAAGATTTATTAAGTTTAGTTTGCCTGATGGAGAGCTTGATGATTCTGAGATAAAGAAGATATCTAAAGATGTAAGTTTCTGTAGTCTTTATCTGAGATAAACCTTAATGTTATAAATGAGTGACTTTTATACATTTTTTATCTGACCTTTTATGATAAATTAATGTGAAGTGTGAACTGATAGTTTTTTATTGTTTGTAGGATATCCATGAAACTCTTCTTTGCTTCAGAAGAGACATTTCTATTGTGTCTGATCATTATATGAAGAAGTTGCTTTCAATGAAAAAGAAGATTTCTGAAAAAGTGTCAAGTTCTCCAGAAATATCTGAATCTCAAAAGTTCTTTTCTGATGAAAAGTTGCACAACTATATTGACAGTGTTGTTGAGAATTTCTTGAGTATGAATAAGATTGCATCTGATATGCCTTCGTTTAATATTTTTACACCTGAGGACATTGCTGTAAATGAAGTGGTGGAAGATGTTTGGGGTGAGGCAGGTGCAACGGGTGAGGAACTGAGAGATGCTGTTTTATCAGTTGGTTCAAAAGAAAGAGAAGCTGAACAGAAAGGGAATGAGGGCTTTTGGGGGATAAGCTATGATGTTGGTTATGTTTCTGATTTCATGGTTTTTTCTAACAAGTTTTTAAATGATATGGATGTGAGAGATAAAGAGATAGTAGATTACTGTCTTTTTGTTGAAGATTCAGAAGAAAGCCAAGGGTATGAATTTGTTTACCCTTATGATTTTTATATGTGACCTTTTATGAATATTTAGTTGACCTTTCTGCTAGTTTCATGAGACCTCTTTGTTTTATACTATGTTAGGTTTTATACATTTCTTGTATGTTTATGTGACCTTTTGTCTAAAAGTATATGACTTTTTATACTTTATATGTCACTTCATGTTTTATATCTAGAATTCTGTCACTATACCTTTCTGATATATTTGTGTGACCCTTTCTACATTTATGTGTGACCTTTATTGTATATATGTGAGACCTTCATATTATATAACCAGAGTTCTAGCTATTATCTCTTATACTTTTTCTGTTTTGTGTGTTATACCTTTCTGTTATGCTTGTTTGACCTTTTATATATTTCTGTATGACCTTTCTAATATACATGTGAGACCTTTTATTTATAAGTATCTGACTTTTAATATAATTTGTTAATTTACAGGGATGATGAAGAGAGGTTGTTCCAAAATGGATATTTTAATTTCATTACAAAGAATGATATGTTGTCTTTGTATCCAAAGTGTGTGATATATCAATCTGTTTTGACAACATGGTTTTTAATGGTGAATGCTGATGAAGAGAAAACAGAGAGGCGAAGTCGTTTTGTTTTTAACCTTGAACTCAGTGTAAGTTATAAATTTTCTATTTACATTATATAATATAATAGTATTTATTTTATTAATTTGTTTTATTGTTTGTTAGCTATGTTTGGAGAAAATCATAAATTCAGAAGGTGATGAGAAGGAGAACAGAATTCAAATGAGATCAAGTTGGGAGACTTGGATGGCTTCTAATAAGAACACCTTGAACAGTGTTGATATGGTATTTTTTTTTTAATTCCTGTTATGCATTTTATTTGGTATATATGTGTCATACGTTTTTATGTATTTTTTGATACCTTTATATATTTTTGTAGATCTTCATTCCATTTTGTTTGGAATGCCATTATGCTGCTGTTGCTGTGAACTTCATTGACAAAAAAATTCAGTATTTGGATAACAGAAAATATGGATCTGAAAATAATTTTTTCAAGTGTGCAGAAATCTTGGTGAGTTTGTAAAGTTCATGAATGTTCTCTTACTTCTTTATGTTATAGGATTCTAAATTGTTTTCAAATTTTTAATATATGGTTTTGTTATTTTTTTAGAAAACTGAAATGTCAATATTTCTTCGGAGTAAGAAGCACAAAAAAGCTAGACAGATCCTTGATTATGAGTTTGAGAATGTGTTATTCAAATGGCAAACTACAAACAAAGATCTAGATTGTGGTGTATACTTGATGCATCATGTTGACAACTTTGATGGTGTTCCATATGAAATTCCAGATTTGACAAAGGTATTGTATATTTTTCTTTTTATTATTATGTAATGTGTTAATTATTTTTTAAATATAAGTGGGCTGAGTATAACTTTGTTTATTTGTTTTGCTGCGAAGGCTGTTGTGAGACGTGTTCTTAGAGCAAAGGTATGTGTAAGTCTTGTTCTGTCCAAGTTGAATGAAATAAAGAGTGAGGTGCTGCAGAAAGTGTCTACTTTCTACCAGAAGAAACCTGATTTGAAGGCCAAGATTATGGAAGAGAAGAAGAAGGCAAATTATTCAAAAAAGAAGACAAAAGTTGTACTGCCTACAGGAAGACAAAAGAGGAGGAGGAATGATTGAGTGATATGGAAAACAATTTCTGTGGATGTGAAGTTTTTAGGAACAATTGGCTAACTTTTTAAAACAATTTAAATACTAGTTTTTGTTGGTATGATGCATATGTTCTGGCTAACTTTTGGAAACACTTTGGATATGTTCATGTTTTAGGTTTTTGTACGTGAAGTGTTTCAGTAACGACTGGTTTTATGGTGGGATATTAGGTTTTGAATATTGGATATATATATGAATGTTAGTATATAAAATATGCAGTGATTCTATTGAAAGTTACATAAAGGTACAAATGTTGTTATAGAAAGGTAAAGAAAATGTATATAAAGGTATAATTGTTGTGATTGCAATATATTAATCTAAATAAGATTATTTTTGTGTATGTATTATAGTTTGTATTACAATATAAAACATAAAAGTAAGTTCGAATATAAGTGTTTATTAAAATAAACTTTTATAAATTAATGATATAAAGGTATTAATTCAAACATACAAAGGTAACATTTCTATACTATAAAGGTAAGTATTAGATAGATAAAGGTAAACATGCTAAAATGATTTTTCTTCCTGCTTATGTTTCTTTTGTAACATAATAATATATAAATAAAAGATATAAATGTATCAATTATATTATATAAATGTCACATTTATACAAAATAAAGGTAACTGCCACATACATGCAGGTAACATGTGAAAATAAATAAAGGTCACAGTTCTATAATATAAAGGTAACTGAAATATAAATAAAGGTAAACAAGTGAAAAATGTTTAAAACATGTGAACATTTGGTGTTTTAGAACCGAATTCCTTTGCAACAGACTTTCCCTTGAGCTTTTTTTTCTTCTGAAAATGACCTTTTATCCTCTGTCTTCGGCCTTTTGTAATAGAATGAGTAGGATCAAGGACAACATTAGATGATTCGGAATGCGTAGTAGCTGTTGAATCAAATGAAGTGATTTCATTAATACTCAAAGAATCTCTATTATATCCTTCTTCAAGTATTCTCTTTGCATCCTTGCTGTCTTCACATTTCAAAATCAGATTATAATACTTTCTGGCCATTTCATGTCTCCAAAGAACACATTCATGAGGTATGTTCATGTGTTGAGAAATATGTTTGAAACCATCCCAAATCTGTGATTTTGCTTGCTTTGTCCACCTCTTCTTTATATAAGAATCAGGAATACTTACCTTAGAATTTATATGAAGTATCCTCAACGAGTGGTAGCACAACATACCACACTCTTCAAATTTCATGCATGTGCAAACAATAAGGTTCATGCTGTTGTCAAACACCACCCGATTCACAATCCCATTGTCATTGATAGATGAAACATGGTAAACTGTGGTGTCATCTTGAACTCCTATAAGTGTAGATGTAGCTGATATGCATTTAAGAAACTCATCCTCAAATTTTCTAAAAAGTGGCAGTGTATAAACCTCAGAAGCATGCTTCAACAATCCATTCAATGGCAGAACTGATTCAGGAATCAATCTTGAAGATTTGAATTCATCATGTCGTTCTTTGCTTCTCCAATTGTTGATTGTTTCCTTGAAAACTATATAGAATTCTGTTAAGCTTGTATTTTTCTTAACGTTGAATCCAATTGCATGGTTTGTGCTCTCACTTCTCTGTGATGATAGTATCCCAGCTGAAAAGAAATCTTTGTTCAATGCAGTGCACCACTTTTCTTTTAAACCATATAAACGTGCAAACCAAGGATGATCTGTCAAGCCATATTTTGATATCATGCTCTGCCAACAATCCTCAAATTCCTTTTCATCAGTACATCCTGACAAGCACTTATTGAATGTGTCTTTGAATGTATTATCGGTCTTCAATTCTGCGAATCTGCTTACTGCATTTTGCTGAAGATGCCATAAACACAAGCGATGTCTTGTTCCAGGAAAAACCTACAAATGGTTAGTTGAATGTATTAGATAATAATATATGAATCTGTATATATATATATATATATATATGTGTGTGTGTGTGTGTGTATACATATATAAGGATTAATCACAGTATATAAACATAACTGAGCTTTACATAACAATATACATTTAATCAAAAAATTAGCAACTGATATTATAAGGTATGAAAGTTATAACAAAAAGGTAGTACAAATATATCATAAAGGTAACAGTGAACAATACCTTTTCTATTGCATTTGCAATGGCCAAATCTTGGTCAGTGAACAAAGATATTGGACACTTTCCTCTCATTGATTTTTTAAAAACTTCAAAAAGCCATTCAAAAGATTCCATCTTTTCATCAGCTAGGAACGCACATCCAAACATTACGTTTCTTCCATGATTATTTACTCCAACAAACGGAGAACATATAAGATTGTACCTATTCGTCCTATAGGTTGTGTCAAATATCATCACATCTCCATAAATCTCATAATCTTCTTTCATCATTGAATCCCTCCAAAAAAGTTTACTCAATCTGCCTTCATCATCTAACCTAACTTTGTAATAAAAATCATCATTCTCCTCTTGTTCTTGTTGAATCATGTCAATGACCTTTTGTGCATCTCCACCCTCAATGACTTTCATCTTCAAACGATTTACAAAATTCAAGTGGTCTTTGATAGTGTGACCTATTACCTCCTCTCCTCCTGCATCTTGGACCATGTAACGAAAAGAATTTGTTGCACTCATTCCTGAAGTTATCATGCTTTCTATAACTCTTCCTTTTTCATTACTGATATTTCTTTCTGAACGGTGCAAGTGGTTCAATTCTATTCTGGTAAGTGTATGATTATGCAACAAAATGTGGTTGACAACCTCGTACAATCCTTCATCATTCATCTTAACCCTCATCAAAGCTTTACAATCTGTTCTTGCAAGTCCAATTTTTTTCCTCTTATATATACTTGGGTTTTGTGATCTCTTTACTCCAGAACTTGAGCAAACAAAAAGTTTTGCCAACTCAATAGGGGGGTCATCTCTAGAGAACCTACTAGTTGACTTACGAACACTAAATCCGACTGCACGAGCATGCTTACAATAAAGTTCATACATTTCTGGGATTGTTTTCCTTGTTGTTCCTATAAGAGATCCACTTATATCTGAAAAATAGAAATAATGATACCTTAATTGAACCTATATTATTAAATAATATGACCTTTATGTATTGTATAGTTTACCTTTATGCATTATGTGAATGACCTTTTATGAGACAGAACAATGTTTAAGTAGAAATTATTGATACCTTTATGTGTAGTTAAAAAGTAAAGATACCTTAAAATTAAGGATTAAGAGATAAATTATTATTTAAGAAATCTTAATACACCCTAGAAAATGAAAAGTTTAAGAAATTTTAAGTTTTATTATTGTACCTTTAAGTGTGAGTACTGTTATTTTTTTATAAGTAAACCTTTATCTATACTGAGTAGTACCTTTATATTGAATAATGATGACCTTTTTGTTATAAGAATTATACTGATAAGAGATAGAGTTTTTACCTTCGTTTATATCAGATATTGTATCACACGCATCAAGAAATTCATCTTCTTCGGTGGACAACTCTACTATTTCTCTTGAATTGGAACGATAATCTGTCAGAAGACATTATTAATACGAAATCAGAAACAATTACATGTTATTAAACTGATAGGAATTGGATTTTTGTTTGGACAATTATTTGAAGTTTTACCTTCATCTTCCATGTCTCCTGTCTGCATCTTGTTTAATTGCAATAGTTCGAACAAGAAATCACGAATGGAGAAGAAGAATAGGAAATATAGTAGAAGAATTAATCAATAGATGAATCTTGGAAGAACGCGATCGCCATGGGTGGAGCTGGGAGAGAGAGGAAATATCTGTGCAGGCTCGCAGCGAGATGAGCTGGGGGAGATGAGCTGGGGGAGAGAAAATTAGGGCTAGAAAAAAAAAATAAAAAAAATATATATATTAAGTATGTCGGGTCGGGTCAGGCGGCCCAGTTGCACGGATCTAGATCCGTGCAACTGGTGTATGGGAGACCAACTCATTTAGGCAAATGCTGCTGTGCACCAGGTGCACGGATCTGGATTGGTGCAACTGGGGCGACCCGACCCGGATCCGCGCACCTGGATTTTCTTTTTTTTTTCTTTTTTTTTTTCGCTTCAGGCTGTTACCTTTATGTTGTAAAGGTGTGACCTTTACGTTATATAAGTGTGACCTTTATGTATAAATGTTATGACCTTTATGTTCAGTAACTTAGGAAAAAAATGAAGATTTTCAGGTTTTTTGGCTTCAGATTAAGACCTTTATGTTGTATTGTTGTAACCTTTATGTACAGTTCTTGTGACCTTTATGTACAAATATTATGACCTTTATAATCCATAACTTTGAAAAAAATTGAAATTTTCAAAATTCAGTGCATTTTAAGGATGGATATATATGCAGCTAATATTTCATAAACGTAAATATGTACAAATTTTGTTAAAATTCTTCATTTTTTTCTAAGTTATAGTATATAAAGGTCATTACATTTATACATAAAGGTCACACTTATATAACATAAAGGTCACATGCATATAACATAAAGGTAACAACCTGAAGTGAAAAAATAAAATTCAAAAAAAATAAAATAAATAAAAGTGCGCGGATCCGGGTCGACCCGGACCCGACCCGAATTGTACATACACCAGTTGCACAGGAGACCAACTCGTAAATTTATAGTTGTTGTGATGTTTGAGTGTCAATAATGATGCTGCAATCATTATCATGCTTCTAATATTCATTATCATGCTTCTAATATGAGGTGGACAGGAAAGTAACTCTTAATGTTGGTATTTCATAAAAATGCTAAAATTATTAATGTGGATAGTTCTTATCATATATATTTCGATAACGTATAATGATATTATCTAAAAAAAAGTGAAATTAACATGGATATTTAAACAAAATAACATGTTAATGTACCAATAATGGTTATAACAACTGAATTTGATGCTTCATATGATCATACCCATCTCTTTTTCAGTAAATTTTACTGTACATCACTTACATCCACACAAGATAATTCAAATTGCATGTGCAACTGATGCATCACATGTGACCAACTATTTTTTTTCCCCTATATTCTTTTGAGGAAAAGACAACAATGCGTTTTAATGCCAACATCAATAGCTGGATTTTTTTGACAAGAAAAGAGGTAGGAAAAAAAATGACAAAAGATTTAGGAAAAAAAAATGACAAAAGATTTATGCAAAAGTAGTAAGTTTATAGTTGTTGTGAAGTTTGAGTGTCAATAATGATGCTGCAATCATTATCATGCTTCAAATATGAGGTGGACAGGAGAGTAACTATTAATGTTGGTATTTCATAAAAATGCTAAAATTATTACTGTGGATAGTTCTTATCATATATATTTCGATAACGTATAATGATATTGTCTAAAAAAAGTGAAATTAACATGGATATTTAAAAGAAATAATATGTTAATGTACCAATAATGATTATAACAACTGAATTTGATGCTTCATATGATCATACCCATCTCTTTTTCAGTAAATTTTACTGTACATCACTTGCATCCATAAAAGATAATTCAAATTGCATGTGCAACTGATGCAGCACATGTGACCAACTCTTTTTTTCCCCTATTTTCTTTTGAGGAAAAGACGACAACTGCGTTTTAATGCCAACATCAATAGCTGGATTATTTTGACAAGAAAAGAGGTAGGAAAAAAAAATGACAAAAGATTTAGGAAAAAAAAAATGACAAAAGATTTATGCAAAAGTAGTAAATTTATAGTTGTTGTGAAGTTTGAGTGTCAATAATGATGCTGCAATCATTATCATGCTTCTCATATAATATGAGGTGGACAAATCTTCATCTTCGTCAACCTGCCATTACATTTCCTTTTTCATGCCAAAAAAAAAAAGAACACAAACAAACATGGTGGTTTCAAGTCAGGATCAAGAATCCCAGAGATCCGCTCAACCAACGTACGATCGAAAAAGCGAATTACAGGCCTTCGACGACACGAGAGCCGGGGTTAAAGGGCTTGTCGACGCCGGCGTTACCAAGGTGCCCAGAATTTTCATTCATCCACCGGAAAGTGTCAAAGATATCAGGATTCCGGCCAGTGCTCAGTTCGATTTTCCGGTGATAGATCTGGGGGGGTTGGAAAAGGATCCCAGTACACGTGGGAAGATCGTGGAGAGAGTCCGAGAAGCTGGGGAGACATGGGGGTTCTTTCAGGTGGTTAATCATGGGATTCCTGCAAGTGTTCTGGAGGAAATGGTTAATGGAGTTGGTAGATTCATGGAGCAAGATACGGAGATTAAGAAGCAGTTCTACACCAGAGATTTTGCGAAAATGTTCAGATTTAACTCCAACTTTGATTTGTTTAGTACGCCGGCGGCCAACTGGAGAGACACGTTTTCCTGTGATATTCTTCCTTCTTCACCAAGGCCTGAGGAATTGCCTGCACTCTGCAGGTAAACTGACTGTGAAAAGTCCTGACTGAATTTTCCATGATTTTGATATATTCTGTTGTTTCATCCTCATCTCTTACCAGGTTCATCATTGTATTTCATTGTTCATATCTTGTGATGGACCTTAGCTAATTCTTGTAGGGAAATCATAGTGGAATACTCAAATCGAGTGAAGGAACTGGGAAGATGTTTGTTTGAGTTGCTGTCTGAGAGTCTTCATCTCAGCAAGAACCATCTCCTAGAAATGGAATGTGCAGAATCACTTTTTCTCATCTGCCATTACTATCCACCATGTCCCGAGCCCGACCTCACACTCGGCACGACCAGTCATACAGACAATGACTTTCTAACCGTGCTTCTTCAGGACAATCTTGGAGGGCTCCAAGTTCGACACCAGAACCAGTGGGTCGATGTTCCTCCTCTTCAAGGAGCTATAGTAGTCAACTTTGGAGATCTTCTTCAGGTACCTAATACTGTCTGAATCCATAATATTAAGCATATATACAACATTCACAAGACAATGCATATGATGGTTAATGTACTTTATGAGATTTCAGCTGATAACAAACGATAAATACAAGAGCGCTCAACACAGAGTGCTGGCAAGCAAGGCCGGGCCAAGAATATCCGTTGCCAGCTTCTTTGGCAGAGATTCAGGCCCGAGATCAATTGTGTATGCCCCCATCAAGGAGTTGTTGTCTGAAGAGAATCCACCAAAGTATCGAGGAACCACAGCCAATGAGTATTCTGACTTCTTTCGTTCAAAGGGCCTTGATGGCACTTCTCCGTTGCTCCATTTTCAACTGCCAAGTTAATAATCTTTGGAATACAAATGAATGTGTGAGTATCTTGTGTGTGTGTGTGGGGTCTTGTATTGACTATTGAACATCTGCAATGATGATAAATAAAAACACAAATTCATGTCTTCTTCCACATAGTACATGGTAGATATACAGATCATAGCAAATGCCACCCTTCTTACAAAACATTTGTGGTTTTAAACATCACATTGACATCAACAACATAGTTTCTTAAAGCTTGAAATCCAACAAAGCAGAGGTTCCACCAAGCCCTTTCTTGTTATAATGCAGAGAGTATTCCATCACAGTGGTTTCTCTGTACTTAGGGGGATTATCCTCCGATACCAACTCCTTGATCGGTCCTTGATCAATAAATATCGAGAAAATATCGGAATATATTGGTAAATATAGGAAAAATAACAATAAATATATGTACCCATATTTCCATCAATATCGATATTTTCACGATATTTTCGTAAATTTAAGTTACCTATATTTTCACCGGAATCGAAATTTTCATTATTGGTTGCAATCTGATAAAAACAAAAAGTTCATGTTGCAATTAGATAAAAAAAACAAAGTTTAGGTTGCAAAGTGAACAAATTAATCTCCATTTCACCGGAAAATTTGCAATCGATAAAACCAGAAAGACTGGGTGGCAATCTGAAGAAAAAAAAGATTATGTTGCAATTTGAAAAAAGTCGATAGGTGGAGTTGTGTTTTGTAATTTATCCTTTCAAATAAATACTTAAAAATAAGATGAGAGATAATAAATTAATATATAATCCCTTATTTATCTATTTATTTTTTTATTTGAAATTTCTATACAATAAATACTAAATTGAGTATCATAACTGATTTCTTAAATTAAATATTTATTTATTTGTATTGAATTTTTTAAAATACAATAAATAAGTTTATTTATTTTTATTTGTATTGAGTTTCTTAAAATACAATAAATATGTTTATTTGTATTTATTTATATTGAGTTTCTTACAATAAATATAATATGAAAACAATTAAGAGGTTTCTTAAAATAGTAATTATTTAATAGGTAGATAATTTATTGCAGTTATTTTTGACAGAATATCCTGCTTGATAGGAAGAGGAATATTTGCCTTGAAACACAATTAGATTTGGCATGGTAAATATAGAGTACAAGAGATCTCCAAACAAAGGAAAACAAAATCAAAAGATATGCTAAATCACTAATTATGCTAATTTATCGCTAATACCCCCCGCAAGCGCAGCGTGGGATTCTGACCAACGCGAAGCTTGGACCGAAACAGTTCAAATAGTGGTCGAGGCAGACTTTTAGTGAAGATATCGGCCAGCTGAAGAGATGATGGAACGAAGTGAGTAGATAAGCGAGACCGGCCTCAACAAGTTCTCTGACGAAATGACAGTCAATGTCTATGTGTTTTGCTCGTTTGTGTGAGATGGGATTCTGAGTGAGGAATAGAGCACTTTTATTGTCACTGAGCAACCGGTGGAACGGACAGAAGAGCGTGAAGATCATGAAGAACATTGCAAACCCAAACAAGTTCTGAGGACGTGTTAGCCAAGGCACGGTACTCGGACTCACAACTAGATCGAGATACGGTCGGCTGTTTCTTTGCACTCCAGGAGATGAGATTTGGACCCAGAAAGATAGCATATCCATAAGTTGAGCGTCTGGTATCCAAACATCGTGCCCAGTCGGCATCTGAATAACCAAGAAGATTAGGGTGGCCTGGAGAAAAAATCAAACCATAGCTGAGGGTGTCTTTCACATAACGCAGGATTCGTTTGACCGCCTGAAAATGTTCAAAAGTAGGACTCTGCTGAAATTGGCTAACAGTGTTGACGGAGTATGAAAGATCAGGGCGAGTAATGGTTAAATATTGCAAAGCACCCACCAATGAGCGATAAAGAGTAGTGTCTGGAAAAGCAGTCCCTTTAGATGTGAACGAGGCCCCGGGCGCAAACAGAGTAGACACGGGCTTAGAATCTAGAAGACCAGCACGGGCTAGAATGTCTCGAGCATACTTGGACTGACTAAGGAACAAGCCAGTTGAAGGGTAAGAAACTTCCAGACCAAGAAAATAACCAAGGCGGCCAAGATCCTTGATGGCGAATTTTTTGCTCAACCTGGTCAGCAAAGCTTGAAGCGAAGCTGGAGTGTTACTAGTGACAATGATGTCGTCAACATAAACGAGCAGATATATAAGAACTTGTTCACGGCAGAAGACAAAGAGAGAAGTGTCAGCATGGCTACATAGAAAACCAAGATGAAGTAGAAAAGCGCGAAAGCGCTGGTACCAAGCTAGTGGAGCTTGACGGAGCCCATATAAAGCCTTTCGAAGTCGACACACATGATTAGGATGCAATGGGTCAATGTACCCAGGTGGTTGTTCCATGTACACTGGTTTATCAAGAAACCCATTTAGGAACGCATTTTTGACGTCTAGCTGGTGCAGCGGCCAAGAGCGCATGACAGCAAGTGATAATATAATCCGAACCGTGGAGGCTTTCACCACAGGACTAAATGTGTGAGTAAAGTCAAATCCAGGAACTTGGCTGAAACCCTGAGCAACGAGACGGGCTTTGTAACGGTCTACCGAACCATCAGCAAGAAATTTAGTGCGGTAAACCCACTTTGAAACAACAATATTAGTATTCGAGGGCCGTGGAATGAGTTCCCATGTCTGATTACGTCGAAGAGCTTCTATTTCTTCATTCATGGCTTGAACCCATTCAGAATGCTTTAGAGCAGATTTGATGCCCTTAGGTTCAGAAACGGCAACGAGAGCGGAGTATAAACCTCGTGACTCGAGAAGAGCAACATCCGCCGGATAGCGGGGTTTGAAAATACCCGATTGTGCACGTGTGCGCATGGAATGAGTGCGCACGGGAGGTGGTGGTGGTGTATGGACAACAGGTTCATTTTGTGATTGAGTAGGAGGTGGTGGCGGGTCTTCATTGGGAGGAGGTGGCAAGTCTTCATTTTGTATTTGAGTAGGAGGTGGGCAAGCTTCAGTAGGACACACAAGGCATGGCGGCGGCTGAGGATGATTGTCTTCTGCACGTGTAGAATCTGCAAGTGAATCACTAGGTGAACTAATGGTTGGCAAGTCAGACGCATCCAAGAATTCAGAAACGGAGAGGATGGAACTTGGATGAGAGATAGAAGACTTAGCAAAAGGAAAATTTTCTTCATCAAATTTGGCGTGTCGAGTAATATAGACACGACCGGTAGAAGCATCCAAACATCGAAATCCCTTATGATGAGTGCTATATCCCAAAAAGACACATGGCAGACTCCGAGGATCGAATTTTGTCTTAGTATAATCTCGTAGGCATGGAAAAACCCTGCAACCAAACACATGAAAGCTTTCATAGGCAGGAGGCCGGCCAAAAACGATATCAAATGGAGATTTATTGTCAAGAATCTCAGTGGGCAACCGATTTATTGTGTAAGCCGCTGTGCTAAAGGAGTCGACCCAATAAGACAAAGGAACCGAGGAGTGGAACATAAGAGCAAGACCCATCTCGGTTATGTGCCGATGCTTTCTTTCCGCTCGACCGTTCTGAGCTGGAGTATAAGGACAAGACATTAAATGGCGTATGCCGCAGGTCATAAAATGTCGTTGCAACCGATTATTAGTAAATTCGGTACCCCCATCACTCTGAAACTGTTTGATTCGTCTAGAAAACTGAGTTTCAACAAACTTTTGAAAATTCATAAAGACATCCACAAATTCAGACTTTGAATGCAATGGATAAAACCAACAAAAACGGGAGTGGTCATCTATGAAAATAGCATAATGGCGATAACCGAAAACAGCCGTAACAGGCGCAGGACCCCACAGATCACAATGAATTAAATCTAAAACATCAGTAGCTCTTTTAACATTCGCAACATAAGGCAAGCGAGTACTTTTTGCTAATTGACATGACTTGCAAATTGTAGGTAAAGGAAGTAAAGATGTAACATGTAATAAACCAAGTCTGCTCATCATAGAAACAATAGAGGGGGCAACATGCCCAAGTCTAGAATGCCACAAATCAAAAGAAGCTTTCAAGCCATTATTTTTAAGAACCGCAGCAAGAGCATAAGCTGTAGAGTCCAACAAATAAAGTCCTTGATCACGTACGCCTGTTGCGAGAACCTGTTTGGTATCCCGGTGCTGAATACAAAACTGTGAGTCAGAAAAAACTACTTGAACCGGATAATCACGAGTAAGCTTACTCACAGATAATAAGATTTTAGTTAATCCAGGTACAACAAAAACATCTCGTAGATGAAGACCATGCAAAAGAGAAAGAGAACCAGTGTGAGAAATAGGTAAATTCACACCGTTGCCGACCGTGACATGGTCGGTGCCAGAATATGTAGAGACATTGTCGAGGTAAGTAGAATCTGCAGCCATATGAGCCGAGGCTCCGGTATCTAAATACCAATTAGACGGAGCGGGTGGGGAGACATTGCAACGGGCAGAAAATGCTTCTGCAAGATTCGCCGTGGTAGATGGGCGACAGGAGCGATCAAAAGTGCGATCATATCGTTTAGGGCAGTCAAAAGCATCATGGTCCGTCTCCCGACAGAAAAAACATCGAGGAATGAAATTACGACGATTGCCGCCACGACCACTGTTGGGGTTACTGTTGCTGCCACGGCATCTGTTGCTATGAGAGCTACGACCACGATAACCTCCAGAATTTCTGCCACGGCCACGAGAAATTGCGGTGAATGCGGCCTGCGAAACAACCTGAGATTGATTAGTTTGATCAAGGGATTTTTGAAATAATTCGTGACTTTGAGCCCTGGCAAAAAAAGTGGAGAAGTCTGGCAAAGGATCCTGGGCCATTTGTGCTGCCGTAAAACTGGAAAATTCAGGACCGAGACCCCGAAGAAACCAGTGAGATTTATCAGATTCATCGATCGGTCTGCCAATGGCGGTTAATTGATCAGTCAGTGACTTAAAAAAGCTGGCATAGTCAGCGACAGATTTATCGCCACGCTTAGCCGAGAGCAAATCATCCTTCAAACTGAGTTCGCGGGCCTTAGAACGATGACTGTAGGCGCGCGAGAGGGCATCCCATACATCTTTCGATGTCTTGCAACCTATAACAATGGCCATGGACTCCTCTGTTAGTGTGGAAACAAGGAAAAGTTTGACTGTTTGATCACGTTAACGTGATCACGTCGTTGTTGCCACTGAGTGAATGCGGGGTTGGTGACGGGATTGCCGGCAACGTTGTGAGTGGTCGCCGCGGGTGCGGAAGAGGTGCCGTTGAGTAAAGGCATAAACTGTTGGCTTGTAAGGAGAGGCTCGATTTGAGCGTGCCATAAGAGGTAGTTAGAAGAGGTGAGCTTAATATTCACCATGTGAATCATGGTGGAAAGAGGAAGGGTTGGTGAGTCTGTGGCAGCCATGGCAGAGAGAGGGTTTTATGCCAACATTAGGCTGATACCATGATAGGAAGAGGAATATTTGCCTTGAAACACAATTAGCATTGGCATGGTACAGATAGAGTACAAGAGATCTCCAAACAAAGGAAAACAAAATCGAAAGATATGCTAAATCACTAATTATGCTAATTTATCGCTAATACTGCTTTTATATAGATATAGATTTTATATGTTGGGCGACTAAAGGTTGTCTCAGACAGATCTGAGTTTAGTATTCCTGTCTTAGACTTGGAATGTCTAAACGAAGATCCAGCAGCTCGTGCTCGTATCATCAACCAAGTTAAAGATGCTTGCCAAGACTGGGGCTTTTTCCAGATTGTAAACCATGGAATTCCATCAAGTTTAATGAACCAAGTTCTTCAAAGTGTCAAGAAGTTTCATGAACTCGATGCAGAGGTCAAGAAACGATACTATTCGCGTGATTTCACCAATAATGTGGTCTACAATAGCAACTTTGATTTACACAAATCTTCAAGTGCTAATTGGAGAGACACCCTTTATATGATCATGGCTCCAAATCCTCCTAAGCCCCATGAACTGCCTCAAGTTTGCAGGTATACTAATCCCAGTTAAATCTTGATTTTGTTATCTCCTATTGATTTGGTGATTATGGTATCCAGAGAAACGATGATGGAATACTCGAAGCAAGTGAAGAAACTCGGATTGATTCTATTCGAGCTGATATCCGAAGCTCTTGGATTGAGGCCGAACCACTTGAAAGACATGGATTGTTTGGAAGGTCTATTCGCCACGGCTCACTACTACCCTGCTTGCCCTGAGCCACATTTGACATTAGGCCTTAGCAGCCACACAGATAGTGGCTTTCTCACTCTGCTTCTCCAAGACGAAATCGGGGGTCTCCAAGTTCTTCACGACGATCAGTGGGTCGACGTGCCACCTTCCACCGGAGCCCTCGTGGTCAACGTCGGAGACCTCATGGAGGCAAGTTTGTATGATAAGCTTTTCGAGCATATATTCCACATTGCGGTGTTGATATAACTCAAGTTTGTTTGTTTGTTTATATTTCGCAGCTTATTACCAATTCAAAGTTCAAAAGTGTGTACCATAGAGTATTGGCCAATAATGTTGGTCCCAGGATGTCTGTTGCCTTCTTTTATAGAATGCATTTAGAGCAAACGAGTAAGTCTCGACTGTATGGGCCGATCAAGGAGTTGTTGTCGGAACACAATCTACCGATTTATAGGGAAGCGATGGGGGAAGAGATTGTCGGATATCGATACACCAACGGGCTCGATGGGACCCCGTTGCTGTCTCATTTCAAGCTGAATTCGAGTCGAGCTCATCAATGAAAGTTGTCCCTTTTTCATTGTTTTATGTGTTTCAACTTTTTTGTACTATTTTTGGAACTTAGAATAAAATGTGTGGCAAACCGTTAATTTCAATTCTTATCTCAAATCATTCAATTTGAAAACAATCCAAAATAGATATGTTTATATGACGTGACAACTAACAATATAGCATAAACAATTTGTGGAAATGTATATTTCTAACCATTTTTCATAACTAAACATCTTCTTCTTTAATTTAGTTAATTGTCAGTTAATTGTTGGAATAATCAAAAGCTTTACTTTTGTCATGTTAATCAAGCCTTTTATTATTGATTAAAAAACATAATCTTATACATGTAGTATATAAAGTTTTTTAACCGCATTCTTTCTTCAATTTCTTTTTTTTTTTTCCATCCAAATTTGATAGAGATAAAATAACTCCGCATATAAGGTTGTATAATTTCAATCAAGAATGACAAGTTTGATTAAAATAACAATTTGAGTAAATGTCATGATTTTGCGACACATAACTATTTTTTAACATTTCATATATATATATATATATATATATATATATATATGGGAAAAACTCTTTTTTGGTCCCGTAAGGAGGCTACTATCCAATTTTGGTCCTGTTAAAAACCCAAAATCAAAATTAGTCCCCTTAAGTCGATTTCTGTCCAATTTTAGTCCTTTTTCCACCGGAAAATCGACTTTCCGGCCATTTTCCGGCGAGTGAGATGCACTCTCCGACAATCAGAATTTCCCGATGACAAAATGCTGATGTGGCATTACTTAGCCCATGTGGCATTTATTTTACAATAAAATGTATTCCAACTAAGATTTAAAAAAAGATTGAAATGAAAATGAAAATGAAAATGAAAATGAAAACGAAAAAGAAAATGAAAAAATCATAAACACACTAAATCATAAACACACAAAACCTAAATTCCCAAATTGATCCCGATCAATCCCTATATCGAAGAAACTCCCAAAAAATGAAGAACCCTAAAAAGATCCAAAAAGCCCCAAATCGCGAAGCCCTAAATCCCCAGAGGCGCTCAAATAGGTTGAAAAACTACGAATCGAGTGAACATTGTACCAAATCGGCCCGAATCTCCGATATTGGTTGAAGACCTATGCTTTGCTTAGAAAAGCCCTTAGAGCTCTATCTTATGATTAAGCTGCAAAAGAATAGGGATAGAGCACTATCATGTTGGAAAGACAAACTTTGCCCATAGATTATGAAGATTCTTGGTAGACATAAGGAGAGTATGACAGATTTTATCCCTATCAAGTCACATGATAGACATTATCAAATCTCAAGTTATGATGGATCTCAGTATGCAGTGGATTTGGAGAGGTGGACTTGCACTTGTAGAGCATGGCAGCTGACTGGTATCCCTTGCAAGCATGCTACTTGTGCCATACTGAGTCAGGGGCTGCAGTTAGAGGATTATATGGACATGTACTACTATGTGGAGACATATATAAAGGTGTATGATCCAGCTATTTTGGGGGTGAGCTATGAAGCCTTTGGGGGGATTCAACCTACATTCCACCCCTAGCTCCAAACTTTGCACAAGGGAAGAGAGGAAGACCAGTGAAATCAAGAAGAAGAGGCATAGATGAACCTGCTAATGGTGGCAAGAAGAGGAAATCAGAGGCAAGCAATGCAGTTAGGCTCCCAAGAAATAGAAAGAAAAGAACACAAGTGAGCATGTCATTTATATTATTATTATTGAGCATGGCAAGCTATTGTATCCTTTTTCTTATGATGTTGTATGTGGCAGGGAAAAGGCAAGACCAAAGTGAATGAGGGAGCACCAATGCAAGAGGCAACATTCCCTTCTAGGATCAATGAGGAGTATATGAACCTATCAATTCCAATAGAGGCAGGGCCATCTATGTATGAACAATTACAGACTTGCAAAAATCAACAGCAAGAGGTATCCCTTGCAAAGTTGTTACTAATGATGAAATTATGAAAGTTATGAAATTATATGGCTTAATTCATAAAGACATGCACTATCCAATGCTCATCCAGGGACCATCTCATGAAGAAATGAACATGTCTCAACTCAGTCAACAGCCACTTGATAACAGCTTCCCACCAATGGGTGCAGGACCTTGTAGTCCACTTCTTGAGCCTGCAGGCCATTTAATACCACCACCTCCTCCACCAAGAGTGTAAATCAGAGCCCCTGCTCCCTTTACTGGTGGATTAATCAATGCTTGTTGGGTGAAGAATACAACAATGCAGCCTGAGACATGCAAGAAGTTGGTGGTTGAAGATGGCAAGAAGTTCTTGGATTTGTCAGTTGCACCTCCAGTGGAGAAGAAGCAGAAAAAATCTAAGTGAAAAAGGCAATTGTTGGTTTTTGTAAAATAAGAAAAGTGATCATGGCCTTTGTTGGTATTTTGTAAAACAGTGGGATTAGTTAGCTAAGTTTGTGGCCATTGTTGACATGCTTTAAAACAATGTGGCATACTTGCTGTTCATTTTGTGTTTGCCATTTTGTTTATTGGCATCCTTAAACAACATTGTGACTTGCTATTGATAAGTTTTGATGGCCTTTTGTATATTGGCAAGTTTAATGAACAAAGTGATTCCCTCAGAATTCTGAAAACCTCATTTGCTAAGCTTTTTATCCTTTTGTTTATTGGCTCAAGGTCTTGATAGTATTTTGATTGGCATTTTGTGCTGCGCACAAGGGATAGCATTATAATTGTTGAACCAAAATAGCTTGGCAGCAAGATAACAACATAGCAAAATAGTAATTTTCCACTAAGGAATGCACAGAATGCAATTTCAAACATAAAAATGCACAGATAACAACCATAAAAATGTTATAGAAAGAGTCTTACAATGAACAAAAACATCCACTAAGGAATGCACAGAGTGCAATTTTCCAACATTCAACTATAACATCTGTAGCAAAACATCAAACATGACATTGCATTTTCAGTGTGCAATCCACCAAAAAATGAAAAGTGCTAATGAGATGAATATAAACTACCTCCTCAAACTCTTGTTATGTGTAACCAAACTCTGTAATTCTTCCTTTAATACCTTTATATCTCTCTTCAACTCAACTATGTCTGCTTTGAACACCTTCTTGATTTGTTTGAGTGCATCAACATTTTTGTATAACTTCTCAAATTCTTCTTTCTTGGCATCATAAGTTTCTCTGAATTTCGCATACTCCTCATTGTCATCCCAGTGGAAGAAGTCACAACTACCATTTTTCTTCAAAATAGAAGAAAACAGAACAAAACCAACAATGGTGAAAAAAAAATGGGATTGTTCATAAACCCAAACACAAAACAAAGCAAAACCAATTGCAGTTCACAATTAAACCGAAGGGACTTACATTATATCTCTCACACCCCCAAAATTTCCTTCCTCGATTTGTTGATGTCTTCACCGTTCGCAGCACTGCCGTTCTTCCACACAAACACTCATGCACAATACATGCTTGGGAAAGCTCAGACATTCTTCCTACCTTCGAATGGTTGAATAAATGTTCTTGCTTCTGGTTGAATTTGGGCCCTTTCTCGATCTCGAATTGTTATTTTAGCTCAGGGTTCTTCGATTGATAATTTAGAAATTGGAATTTTAGGGTTCAATCAATGGTCTTTTGTATTTATTTAAAGTGTATGAATAATGATATGACATTAGTTGGAATACATTTTATTGTAAAATAAATGCCACATGGGCTAAGTAATGCCACATCCGCATTCTATCATCGGAAAATTCTGATTGTCGGAGAGTGCATCTCACTCACCGGAAAATGGCCGGAAAGTCGATTTTCCGGTGGAAAAAGGACTAAAATTGGACAGAAATCGACTTAAGGGGACTAATTTTGATTTTGGGTTTTTAACGGTACCAAAATTGGACAGTAGCCTCCTTACGGGACCAAAAAAAAGTTTTTCCCATATATATATACACACATATACGAATATTGAGCACGTGGGTCGCACATGGAAGATGAATTCTTTAAATCAAAAATATTAAATTACTATTAAGACCTTAAATAATAATTTTTTATAAGGATATATAATCTATATTAAATTAGAGTCCTACTCGTGATATAGTTCAATATGATTTTGGTTTAGAATTATAATGTAAAATTTATTTAAATATAAAATCCTAAATTACAATTATAACTTAAAGTATAATATTTAATAAGAATATGTTAGACAATCCATATTTGGTAAGAAATATTCATACTTTTATATAATAATAATAATAATAATAATAATAATAATAATAATAATAATAATAATAATAATAATAATAATAATAATAATAATAGACAATAGATATATGTAACCTTTTTTCATATAAAAAACACAAAAACGCATGTGAGACGGATCATTATTACCCATGAATTGAACGCATATCCACATATTTCCATATGAATTCTTAAGTGTGGATTATGGGTTGACCCATCTCACGAAAAAAGATCCGTGAGACGGTCTCATATAAGACCTACTCTATAAAAAATAGCCTAAAATGCTAAAAATGAGTAAAGATTTTATACCAAAACAGCACAAAATTTGTCATAATATTCTGCTAGGATCTGATCTGATAAGGAAACAAAACATTTAAATCAAATTTCAAATTATTAATAAAAGAGGAAAAAGAGGACACGGATTCTCTATGGGTCAAAAAGCCAGCAATTAATTTTGGGCAAAATATTTATGCAACTGGTGCGTGAGTGCATGAATCTAGGATTCATGCACCAGGGTCGATCCATCCCACGCGTTTCTAACGCGTGTTTTTCACGCGTCCTAATGCGCTCTCACGCTCTCCACACGTCTGGTGGGTACGCTCAAACCCACAAAGATTCGCTTCAAGTAGTCATACCCTCATGTTATGTTAGTGTTACCCTCGTAAGGGTAACACGGGTAACCCTAACATAACATGAGGATATGATTAACATTTTAGTTCAGTGGTTTTAAACTAAGGGTATGAAATCTGGAGATGAAGTCACATTGACATAACGCGAAGGTAACCCTAAGATAATATGAAGGTAACACTGACATAACGTGAGGGTAACAACCAAAACATGTGAAAAAAGTAAAAAGGGACGGGTTGGACGGGCCAGCGCGGCCCAGTTGCACGGATCACCATGCAACTGGTGCACAAGAGAGTAACTCTTCATGTTGGTATTTCATAAAAATGCTAAAATTATTACTGTGGATAGTTCTTATCATATATATTTCGATAACGTATAATGATATTATCTAAAAAAAGTGAAATTAACATGGATATTTAAAAGAAATAACATGTTAATGTACCAATAATGATTATAACAACTGAATTTGATGCTTCATATGATCATACCCATCTCTTTTTCAGTAAATTTTACTGTTTATCACTTGCATTCAGACAAGATAATTCAAATTGCATGTGCAACTAATGATGCAGCACACGTGACCAACTCTTTTTTTTTTTCCCTATTTTCTTTTGAGGAAAAGACAACAACTGCGTTTTAATGCCAACATCAATAGCTGGATTTTTTTGACAAGAAAAGAGGTAGGAAAAAAAAAATGACAAAAAATTTAGGAAAAAAAAATGACAAAGATTTATGCAAAAGTAGTAAATTTATAGTTGTTGTGAAGTTCGAGTGTCAATAATGATGCTGCAATCATTATCATGCTTCTCATATAATATGAGGTGGACAAATCTTCATCTTCGTCAACCTCCCAATTCATTTCCTTTTCTTGCCAAAAAAAAGAACACAAACAAACATGGTGGTTTCAAGCCAGGATCAAGAATCCCAGAGATCCGCTCAACCAACGTACGATCGAAAAAGCGAATTACAGGCCTTCGACGACACGAGAGCCGGGGTTAAAGGGCTTGTCGACGCCGGCGTTACCAAGTTGCCCAGAATTTTCATTCATCCACCGGAAAGTGTCAAAGATATCAGGATTCCGGCCAGTGCTCAGTTCGATTTTCCGGTGATAGATCTGGGGGTGTTGGAAAAGGATCCTAGTACACGTGGGAAGATCGTGGAGAGAGTCCGAGAAGCTGGGGAGACATGGGGGTTCTTTCAGGTGGTTAATCATGGGATTCCTGCAAGTGTTCTGGAGGAAATGATTAATGGAGTTGGTAGATTCATGGAGCAAGATACGGAGATTAAGAAGCAGTTCTACACCAGAGATGGTGCGAAATGTTCGGATTTAACTCCAACTTTGATTTGTTTAGTACGCCGGCGGCCAACTGGAGAGACTCGTTTTACTGTAAGATTCTTCCTTCTCCACCACGGCCTGAGGAATTGCCTGCAGTCTGCAGGTAAATTGACTGTGAAAAGTCCTGACTGAATTTTCCATGATTTTGATATATTCTGTTGTTTCATCCTCATCTCTTACCAGGTTCATCATTGTATTTCATTGTTCATATCTTGTGATGGACCTTAGCTAATTCTTGTAGGGAAATCATAGTGGAATACTCAAATCGAGTGAAGGAACTGGGAAGATGTTTGTTTGAGTTGCTGTCTGAGAGTCTTCATCTCAGCAAGAACCATCTCCTAGAAATGGAATGTGCAGAATCACTTTTTCTTATCTGCCATTACTATCCACCATGTCCCGAGCCCGACCTCACACTCGGCACGACCAGGCATTCGGACAACGACTTTCTAACCGTGCTTCTTCAGGACAATCTTGGAGGGCTCCAAGTTCGACACCAGAACCAGTGGGTCGATGTTCCTCCTCTTCAAGGAGCTTTAGTAGTCAACTTTGGAGATCTTCTTCAGGTACCTAATACTGTCTGAATCCATAATATTAAGCATATATACAACATTCACAAGACAATGCATATGATGGTTATGTACTTTATGAGATTTCAGCTGATAACAAACGATAAATACAAGAGCGTGGAACATAGAGTGCTGGCAAGCAAGGCCGGGCCAAGAATATCCGTTGCCAGCTTCTTTGGCAGAGATTCAGGCCCGAGATCAATTGTGTATGCCCCCATCAAGGAGGTGTTGTCTGAAGAGAATCCACCAAAGTATCGAGGAACCACAGCCAATGAGTATTCTGACTTCTTTCGTGCAAAGGGCCTTGATGGCACTTCTGCGTTGCTCCATTTTCAACTGCCAAGTTAATAATCTTTGGAATACAAATGAATGTGTGAGTATCTTGTGTGTGTGTGTGTGGTCTTGTATTGACTATTGAACATCTGCAATGATGATAAATAAAAACACAAATTCATGTCTTCTTCCACATAGTACATGGTAGATATACAGATCATAGCAAATGCCACCCTTCTTACAAAACATTTGTGGTTTTAAACATCACATTGACATCAACAACATAGTTTCTTAAAGCTTGAAATCCAACAAAGCAGAGGTTCCACCAAGCCCTTTCTTGTTATAATGCAGAGGTATTCCATCACAGTGGTTTCTCTGTACTTAGGGGGATTATCCTCCGATACCAACTCCTTGATCGGTCCATACACGTTCGACGAAGGCATCAAACCAGTCGTAAAGAAACATGCCACCGATACCCTGGGACCAGCCCCGTTTGCTAGAACTCTGTGTTGGCTGCTTTTGAACTTATCATTTGATATCAGCTGAAAGAATTCAAGAACACCAAAAACAAGTCAAAGTAAATCAACATGAGATTCGTTATAATGTGGAGTGTAGTATAAAACATGCCTGCAAAAGGTCTCCGACGTTGACTACTAGAGCTCCAGGGACAGGAGGAATGTCAACCCACTTGTTCTGATAAAGAACTTGAAGCCCTCCAATGTTGTCCTGCAGTAGCACGGTCAGGAAGTCGTAGTCGGAGTGCTTGCTTGCCCCTAACGTCTTTTCCGGCTCCGGGCAGGCCGGGTAGTAGTGGCACAACATGCCCAGCCCCTCCGAACATCCTATGCTGTTGAGATGGTTCGGATTGAGATCAAGAGCCTCGGACAATAACTCGAACAAGAAAGTACCCAGCTTTTTCACTTCCTTGGAGTTTCATCATGATATCTCTGCACTTAGAAAAACACAATTCTCAACCTTATACAGGACTAGTTCATAAATGACTCATTTCGAAGCCAGCCAGATAATAATTTCATGATTCCCATTCCATTCGATTCGAGTTGAGTCGAGTCTCAGCAATATATATATATATATATATATATGTAAAGGTACCTAACCTGCATGGGAGAGGCAATTCATGTGGTGGAGGAGCATTGGGAGCCATGTTACAGTAGTAGTGTCTCTCCAGTTTGCAGATTGTGCGACGAACAGGTCAAAATTACTATTATACACAACTCTTCTAGAACCATCTCTTGTATACCACTCCTTCTTCGCCTCACTGTCCTGCTCATAGAACCTTCTAACTCCCTCCATCATTTCTTCCAGAACATTCCAGGCTATTCCATGGTTCACCACCTGGAAGAACCCCCATGTCCCCGCTGCTTCCCGCATGACGCGGACCACCTCCCCCCGTCGGATCGCGTCGTCGCTGACGTCACCCAGATCTATCACCGGGATGCTGACTTCATCGCTGGAAAACCTGCCCAGGCCGTCCGCCGGAGAATGGAAAATCCGGGGGACTTTGGCCGTGCCGGCATCGACCAGGCCTTTGACACCAGCCTTAGTTTCGTCGAAGGATCTTAGGGCACTTGTTCTGTCGAAGCGATCCATGGAAATGGTGTTGAGATGGAGTTGATGAAGAAGGTCAAAGAAATGAATGAGTAGTTGCCTTCAAAATATTCAAATACTTAATAGTAATAAGAATTTCATCGGTTAAATTATTTTTAAAAACTCTAGTCAAAGAAATGAGTAGTTGCCTTCAAAATATCAAATACTTAATAGTAATAAGAATTTCATTGGTTATAAATTATTTTTAAATACTCTAGTCAAAGAAATGAGTAGTTGCCTTCAAAATATCAAATACTTAATAGTAATAAGAATTTCATTGGTTATAAATTATTTTTAAATACTCTAGTCAAAGAAATGAGTAGTTGCCTTCAAAATATTCAAATACTTAGTATATTCAAAATACTCAGTCAATAATCAATCCAAAAATTACGTATTTTAAGACAATTTTATATGTTGGGCGTCTAAAGGTTTTCTAAGTTTATCTTCAAGTTATTTTTCAGCTTTTTTTTTATTCCTTTTGTTTCATAAAATATAACATGTTTTATAATTATTTGATAAATTTTTATTTCAAATATTTTACTTTCATAAAGTATAAAATACACATTCTTCAACTCGTTTCACCTTATTTGAATATAGGTGCGACATTTTATATATCAGATTTTCGTGAATTATAGATTAAGTTAGTAATGTAAATTTGTTTTAAAACCTTATTTCAATTGACATATCTGACTAGTACTCCTCTCCCCTCCGTCCCGCTCCAACTTGCCTACTTGCCATTTTCGTCCGTCCCAATCGAACTTGCCAACCCCAAAATGACAAAAAAAATAACATTTTTTAATCAAAAAGTAACCAAAAAGTCAAAAAACAACAACAAAAAGTATAAAAAACATTTTTTTAATCAAAAAGTAACCTAGTCAACTGCATTTTCTTAGGTTCCGTGTCCAGTCCAAGTAGGTAACTTGGATCGGGACGGAGGGAGTATATTCCTTTTTTCCTAATGTTTAAATTAAAAATTAACTATAGATACGATATTTAAAATAGAAAGAAAAACTTCTACAAGTTGAAACTTTAAAAAATTTATTAATTTATTTATAGATAAATGAATAAATGTCCAAGGCAATCAATTATCAATAGAGTCTATTGAATAGACAACAGGGACAAATCTATTAACCATACCCTGGTCAGCAAAGCTTGAAGCGAAGCTGGAGTGTTACTAGTGACAATGATGTCGTCAACATAAACGAGCAGATATATAAGAACTTGTTCACGGCAGAAGACAAAGAGAGAAGTGTCAGCATGGCTACATAGAAAACCAAGATGAAGTAGAAAA
>VALJ01000010.1:0-66956 GCA_005771605.1 Scutellaria baicalensis
GATCAGCTTGGCTACCCCAATTTCAGAGTTCGATAGTTCTTGGTTTTTTTCTTGTTGTTCATGTATATCTTTCTTAGTTCTTTCTTAGCCTATTCATCTTGATAGGCCCAGTGTGACTTTGACATTGTACCATGTTTTTATGATTTATCTACAGGCTGGGGATGGTGCCTTAATCCCCCACCCATGATGGGTGCTTTTGATTAAAAAAAATTAGGAATTTTGGGGAGTCGTTTGCAATTTCTAGAGCTTTAATGACCGAAACAATCTTGTTTACTCTCATATATATTGTTTTGGAAGCATATCAAGTTAAATATTATGGAAAACATATGAAAACTTTGGTTGTTGACAATTTCTAAATTTGATAGGGGTAAATTGGGAATTTTGGGGAATCGTGTGCAATTTTTCGGGACTTTAAGTTCCACAAGAATCTTGTTTACTCTAATATTTATTGTTTTGCATCACATCATGTAATCTTATGAAAAACAGAAGAAAATTTCCGCTATTAAAAATTTACAAAATTCCATAAGGGTAAATTAAAAGTTTCGTGGAATTGTCTGCAATTTCCGGGACTTTACTGATCACAACAATCTTGCTTACTCTCATACATATTGTGTTGGAAGCATATCAAGTTGATCTAATTGAAAACTGATGAAAAGTTCTTGTTCAAAATTTTCAAACTTCAACAGGGGTAAATTGGGAATTTTGGGAAATCGTGTGCAATTTTTCGAAGCTTTAACTACCACAACAATTTTTGTTACTCTACTATATATATATATATATATATGTATATATATTGCATTAGATCATGTAGATCTTATAAAAAATAGATGAAAAGCTCCGTTGTTGAAAATTTTCAAAATTTCATAAGGGTAAATTAGGAATTTTGGGGAATGGACTGTAATTTCCTCGGTTCACTGACCACAACAATCTGGTTTACTCTTATGTATATTGTGTTTGCAGCATATCAAGTCGATCTTTTGGAAAACGGATGAGAAGTGCCGTTGTTGAAAATATTCAAAATTCCATAGGGGTAAATTGGCAATTTTGGTGAATTGTTTGCAATTTTCTTGGCTTTACTGACCACAACAATCTTGTTTACTCTCGTACATATTGGTTGGCAGCATATCTAGTCGATCTAATGGAAAACAAATGAAAAATTCCGCTGTTGAAATTTTTTAAAATTCCATAGTGATAAATTGGGAATTTTGTGGAATCGTGTGCAATTTTTCGGGGCTTTAAGGTCCACAATAATCTTGTTTTCTCTAATATTTATTGTTTTTGCATCATATCATGTAGTTTTTATGAAAAACAGATGAAAAGTTGCGTTGTTGAAAATTTTCAAATTTCTATAAGGGTAAATTAGGAATTTTTGGGAATCGTGTGCAATTTCATGGGCTTTATTGACCATAACAATCTTGTTTACTCTCATAGATATTGTTTAGGAAGAATATCAAGTCAATCTAATTGAAAACTTATGAAAAAATTGCGCTGTTGAAAATTTTTAAAATTATATAGGGTTAAATTAGGGTTTTTTGGGGAATCGTGTGTAATATTCTAGGGCTTTAATGACCCAAAAAAAACTTGTTTACTTTGATATATATTTTTGTAGCAGCATACCGAGTCGATCTAATGAAAACTGGTAAAAATTTTCAAAACTCATTGGGGTAGAATATGGTTTTTAGGGTATCTTGTGCAATTTCTGGGGCTATAATGACCATAACAATCCTGTTTATTTTAATATATATTGTTTTAGCAGCATATTATGTGTATCAAATGGAAAAGTGATGAAATGCTCCGCTGTCGAAAACTTTCAAAATTCCGAAGCGGTAAATCAGGAATTTTGAGGAATCGTGTGTTATTTTTCAAGGCTTTCAGGATCACAAGAAACTTGTTTTCTCTAATATTTATTGTTTTTGCATCATATCTGTAACACCCCAAATAAAATTAATCTATAATTTATTATTCATAAGAAATATAATAATTAAGTCAAGAAATTAAGTTTCTATTCATCTTATGGTAATTTAGGTTTGAGACGGAAGATCAATTTTTGTCAATGGGGTTACGTACAACATATTTCAATACACTATTATGATAATCTAATGTTAATTATTAATTATGACTATTTTTAATTTGACGGAGAAGATAAAATAAACCGTTAATAAAAATCCAAGATAATGATTAATTCGAAAATTATATATACTATTAAATAGTTTGATATATCCAATTTATTTAATTAATGGGGTTGGTCTCGATTGATAATTTTTATGCAAGATCTAATTATCTGTAATCCGTACACAAAATGCAATTCTCGACTCAATTCGTAATCCAAAACTCGATCCAAGGGTGGAAAAGGGTGAGTCATCACATGGATGCCACCTCACCCCTTCTTTGCGTGACACCTATCCCCCCATCACATCTCTCTCTTATCTCTCTCCTCTCTCTCCATCCCTCACATATCTCTTTCCTCCTCGGCTACTGGAAGCAAAATGGGGGAAACCCATTTTCTCTCTCCCTCTCTCTCCCATCTACTTCTCTCCTCTTCGCCAAGGTCTATCACCACCATCTCGGCTGGATTTTCCGGCCGATTTTCAAACCATCTAATAGAGCTTGCCAAGCCCGTCACTAGAAAGGGCCCGGTATCTCGATCTATCACCGCCTCCACCGTGTACTGCGGCAGAAGGCCGTGACTTTTCTCTCCCTCTTCCTCGCTACCGCCGTGATTCCAGAGTCGAGGGCTCCGCCGTTGGATAGCCGGCGCGAAGCTACGAGCCGGCGGATTATAGTCGCTGCCCCCCGCAGTGGTGATATGAGGGTGGTTATGTGGTGTGTGTGTGAGGGTGTTTCTTACTGCTGTGTTGGAGAAGGGCGCCGCCGCGTCGGGGCGGCGCCGTGCAGGGTGTACGGGTGAAGGGGGGAGGCTGCCGGCGCTGAGCTGTCATCGGCAAGGGCTGCGGAGGCCAAGAGGCAGGGAAGAAAAGGGGGGGGAAGAGAGACGGGGGCTGTGCAGGGGAAAAGGGGGCGCCGCCGTGAGTGGCGGCGCCGTGCAGAGTGTGCGCCGGCGACGGGGGTTGTCGCCGGCAGGTTGTGCAGGTGGCGGCAGGCGGTGTCGGGTGGCTGAGCAGCAGGGGGGAAGAAGGGGGGTTTGGGGCAGGTGCTTGCATTTGGAAATTTGATTTGTCCAGGGACCTCCTTGCAAATTCCCAATTCTTGGTTAATTGATTTTCAACCCTTGATCTATTAAGTTATTGCTCCTTAGTCCCTGCATTAATTAGGGATTTAATTTCAGCCCTTGAGTTTAATTTTAATTGCAGATTGACCCCCAAATTTTACAGAAATAGCAATTTGACCCATGAAGTTTATTGAAATTTAACTCCAGTCCCTGCAACTTTATTTAATTATTATTGAGTCCTAAAGATTATTTCAATTGCAGTTTGTATCTCAGATTTATAAAATTAATATTAAGACTCCAAACCTTATATTTTATGTATGAAAAAGAACCGGAACGACACCCAAAATAATACGAAAAATAGAATAAATGACTGTTCCGGATTTGAGCAAGTCCTAACCCTAGGATCACCGACTATCTTTCTTTTCGAAGGGTTTTCCGTTGATTATTTTATATATCTATAGTTAAATTAGATGTTAAGTCGAATTATTACGCTTTGTAGGATTTACGAAAGAGGGACAAGAGTAAGGGAAAACGACGAACTTCGACCGAACTTTTGATAATCAAAGGTGGGGGTAAATTATGTGTTAAAATGTGCGCAATTAATTATGTACAAAATGTGATCAAGTTGATTGTACTTATTTGTGATTGAATTGGACGTTGACGTTCAGCGTTCCTCTTCAATCAATTATGTGTGTATGCGTATGCGTGTGCAGGAGTTTCAGACGTGGCTCCGTTATGTAAGTTCGAGGTTTCAAATATGGCCTCGTTAAAGTTTATGTGGGAAATTCCGAAGGAACTTATGTTCGGAGGGGTAACTCCGATGCACCCCGGGTCAGAAGACCCGAGGAATGCAATGCCTTCGTTATGTTATGTTTTCCCGATGTTCAATGTTATGTTATGTTCAATGTCTAAATGTTTGATGTATGTGCCTTTACCTCCACTGAGTGTTTCTTTCGCACACTCACCCCTATATGTTTAAATGTTTAGGACAGGGTACGCGAACGTGGCATGCTGGTAGCCGATAGTATCAAGGTCAATGAAGATTTTAAATACAGAGTTTTATTTTATAAATTCCAAACATGTTTATTTATGTAAATGTTTATTTTATCGCTCTTTTTATTGTATAACAAATTTGTTTGTAAAGAAAGGAATTTCAAGAAAAACGTTTCCGCTGCATTTTTCCAAAAATTCGTATTTCATACCAATGCTTCATGGAATAATATTTTACAGCTATTTTCCAGAATTTAGTTTTCTTTATTATTGCTGAAAAGGTCTAATTTTAATCTAAGTAACGCCAAAGCAAGATTTTATTTTTTTTAAGAAACGGGGCGTTACAGGTGGTATCAGAGCGGGTCTGTGATTCTGTAGACTCGCTAAAATATTTTATTTTCTAAAAGTCCTTGTTTAATTAAAATTTCAGGAAAACAAAAATATATTTTTGTTTGATATAAAAATTTCATTAGCTACCAGCATTCACGTCCCTGTCGCTCCGACTCCGGTAAGCTACGCTACAATGTTTGAAGATTATGTGATCTTGAATTTATGTGAAGATGGAAGTTTTAAGAATTATATAAATCTCAACGTTATGTGGAATGCTATATGTCTATGGATTCGTTTCATATTGAATTTTTCCATCATGTTATGATTATGAGGTTGTGAATATTTATCCTTATATATAACTGAAGTATGTACTTCTAGGTTAAGGATGATGCTTACGAATGACCTTTTAAGTTAAAGTGTTTCAATGATTATGATCTTTTAATTGCTTTGTGTTACTATTATCAACACACTGCTTACTGGACGCCGCCACTGAGCCGTTGACTGCAGCAGCATGAGCTCGTGTGCGTAAATGGCCGTTTGCAGGAGTTGGTGTAGTATTATGGGGGGTAGATTATGCAATGATAATGAACGAATGATATAAAAACTTCAGATTTATTGAAATGATGGAAACAAGATCGTAGTAACTGTTTTAGTATCACATAAAACAAGATAAAGCTCTCATAAAATGCGATGATCGTTAGAATAACTTAGTCACTAAGAAAGGACTTCACGAGCTTTGAGTTACAGGAAAAGAATGACACTGAAATTTATGTATAGATAGAATCTTTAAGTTTACGTTCATAATAAATACATGTTCTGGATTAAAAATCGATCAACGTTAGTGGAACGACTTTGGAAGAAAATTTACGAATACAACCGTACTGGAGTAACCGAATATAAGACAAGTTATGATTTAAGGAAATCAAGAAATATTTTGTAATATAATTAAGGAGAGATAACTATATAATTTATGGTTAGATACATGTTAGCATCGTTAGAGAAAATAAGTTTCATAAAATTTCGAGGACGAAATTTATTTTAAGGAGGGGAGGATGTAACACCCCAAATAAAATTAATCTATAATTTATTATTCATAAGAAATATAATAATTAAGTCAAGAAATTAAGTTTCGATTCATCTAATGGTAATTTAGGTTTGAGACGGAAGATCAATTTTTGACAATGGGGTTACGTACAAAATATTTCAATACACTATTATGATAAGCTAATGTTAATTATTAATTATGACTATTTTTAATTTGACGGAGAAGATAAAATAAACCGTTAATAAAAATCCAAGATAATGATTAATTCGAAAATTATATATACTATTAAATAGTTTGATATATCCAATTTATTTAATTAATGGGGTTGGTCTCGATTGATAATTTTTATGCGAGATCTAATTATCTGTAATCCGTACACAAAATGCAATTCTCGACTCAATTCGTAATCCAAAACTCGATCCAAGGGTGGAAAAGGGTGAGTCATCACATGGATGCCACCTCACCCCTTCTTTGCGTGACACCTATCCCCCCATCACATCTCTCTCTTATCTCTCTCCTCTCTCTCCATCCCTCACATATCTCTTTCCTCCTCGGCTACTGGAAGCAAAATGGGGGAAACCCATTTTCTCTCTCCCTCTCTCTCCCATCTACTTCTCTCCTCTTCGCCAAGGTCTATCACCACCATCTCGGCTGGATTTTCCGGCCGATTTTCAAACCATCTAATAGAGCTTGCCAAGCCCGTCACTAGAAAGGGCCCGGTATCTCGATCTATCACCGCCTCCACCGTGTACTGCGGCAGAAGGCCGTGACTTTTCTCTCCCTCTTCCTCGCTACCGCCGTGATTCCAGAGTCGAGGGCTCCGCCGTTGGATAGCCGGCGCGAAGCTACGAGCCGGTGGATTATAGTCGCTGCCCCCCGCAGTGGTGATATGAGGGTGGTTATGTGGTGTGTGTGTGAGGGTGTTTCTTACTGCTGTGTTGGAGAAGGGCGCCGCCGCGTCGGGGCGGCGCCGTGCAGGGTGTACGGGTGAAGGGGGGAGGCTGCCGGCGCTGAGCTGTCATCGGCAAGGGCTGCGGAGGCCAAGAGGCAGGGAAGAAAAGGGGGGGGAAGAGAGACGGGGGCTGTGCAGGGGAAAAGGGGGCGCCGCCGTGAGTGGCGGCGCCGTGCAGAGTGTGCGCCGGCGACGGGGGTTGTCGCCGGCAGGTTGTGCAGGTGGCGGCAGGCGGTGTCGGGTGGCTGAGCAGCAGGGGGGAAGAAGGGGGGTTTGGGGCAGGTGCTTGCATTTGGAAATTTGATTTGTCCAGGGACCTCCTTGCAAATTCCCAATTCTTGGTTAATTGATTTTCAACCCTTGATCTATTAAGTTATTGCTCCTTAGTCCCTGCATTAATTAGGGATTTAATTTCAGCCCTTGAGTTTAATTTTAATTGCAGATTGACCCCCAAATTTTACAGAAATAGCAATTTGACCCATGAAGTTTATTGAAATTTAACTCCAGTCCCTGCAACTTTATTTAATTATTATTGAGTCCTAAAGATTATTTCAATTGCAGTTTGTATCTCAGATTTATAAAATTAATATTAAGACTCCAAACCTTATATTTTATGTATGAAAAAGAACCGGAACGACACCCAAAATAATACGAAAAATAGAATAAATGACTGTTCCGGATTTGAGCAAGTCCTAACCCTAGGATCACCGACTATCTTTCTTTTCGAAGGGTTTTCCGTTGATTATTTTATATATCTATAGTTAAATTAGATGTTAAGTCGAATTATTACGCTTTGTAGGATTTACGAAAGAGGGACAAGAGTAAGGGAAAACGACGAACTTCGACCGAACTTTTGATAATCAAAGGTGGGGGTAAATTATGTGTTAAAATGTGCGCAATTAATTATGTACAAAATGTGATCAAGTTGATTGTACTTATTTGTGATTGAATTGGACGTTGACGTTCAGCGTTCCTCTTCAATCAATTATGTGTGTATGCGTATGCGTGTGCAGGAGTTTCAGACGTGGCTCCGTTATGTAAGTTCGAGGTTTCAAATATGGCCTCGTTAAAGTTTATGTGGGAAATTCCGAAGGAACTTATGTTCGGAGGGGTAACTCCGATGCACCCCGGGTCAGAAGACCCGAGGAATGCAATGCCTTCGTTATGTTATGTTTTCCCGATGTTCAATGTTATGTTATGTTCAATGTCTAAATGTTTGATGTATGTGCCTTTACCTCCACTGAGTGTTTCTTTCGCACACTCACCCCTATATGTTTAAATGTTTAGGACAGGGTACGCGAACGTGGCATGCTGGTAGCCGATAGTATCAAGGTCAATGAAGATTTTAAATACAGAGTTTTATTTTATAAATTCCAAACATGTTTATTTATGTAAATGTTTATTTTATCGCTCTTTTTATTGTATAACAAATTTGTTTGTAAAGAAAGGAATTTCAAGAAAAACGTTTCCGCTGCATTTTTCCAAAAATTCGTATTTCATACCAATGCTTCATGGAATAATATTTTACAGCTATTTTCCAGAATTTAGTTTTCTTTATTATTGCTGAAAAGGTCTAATTTTAATCTAAGTAACGCCAAAGCAAGATTTTATTTTTTTTAAGAAACGGGGCGTTACAGGTGGTATCAGAGCGGGTCTGTGATTCTGTAGACTCGCTAAAATATTTTATTTTCTAAAAGTCCTTGTTTAATTAAAATTTCAGGAAAACAAAAATATATTTTTGTTTGATATAAAAATTTCATTAGCTACCAGCATTCACGTCCCTGTCGCTCCGACTCCGGTAAGCTACGCTACAATGTTTGAAGATTATGTGATCTTGAATTTATGTGAAGATGGAAGTTTTAAGAATTATATAAATCTCAACGTTATGTGGAATGCTATATGTCTATGGATTCGTTTCATATTGAATTTTTCCATCATGTTATGATTATGAGGTTGTGAATATTTATCCTTATATATAACTGAAGTATGTACTTCTAGGTTAAGGATGATGCTTACGAATGACCTTTTAAGTTAAAGTGTTTCAATGATTATGATCTTTTAATTGCTTTGTGTTACTATTATCAACACACTGCTTACTGGACGCCGCCACTGAGCCGTTGACTGCAGCAGCATGAGCTCGTGTGCGTAAATGGCCGTTTGCAGGAGTTGGTGTAGTATTATGGGGGGTAGATTATGCAATGATAATGAACGAATGATATAAAAACTTCAGATTTATTGAAATGATGGAAACAAGATCGTAGTAACTGTTTTAGTATCACATAAAACAAGATAAAGCTCTCATAAAATGCGATGATCGTTAGAATAACTTAGTCACTAAGAAAGGACTTCACGAGCTTTGAGTTACAGGAAAAGAATGACACTGAAATTTATGTATAGATAGAATCTTTAAGTTTACGTTCATAATAAATACATGTTCTGGATTAAAAATCGATCAACGTTAGTGGAACGACTTTGGAAGAAAATTTACGAATACAACCGTACTGGAGTAACCGAATATAAGACAAGTTATGATTTAAGGAAATCAAGAAATATTTTGTAATATAATTAAGGAGAGATAACTATATAATTTATGGTTAGATACATGTTAGCATCGTTAGAGAAAATAAGTTTCATAAAATTTCGAGGACGAAATTTATTTTAAGGAGGGGAGGATGTAACACCCCAAATAAAATTAATCTATAATTTATTATTCATAAGAAATATAATAATTAAGTCAAGAAATTAAGTTTCGATTCATCTAATGGTAATTTAGGTTTGAGACGGAAGATCAATTTTTGACAATGGGGTTACGTACAAAATATTTCAATACACTATTATGATAAGCTAATGTTAATTATTAATTATGACTATTTTTAATTTGACGGAGAAGATAAAATAAACCGTTAATAAAAATCCAAGATAATGATTAATTCGAAAATTATATATACTATTAAATAGTTTGATATATCCAATTTATTTAATTAATGGGGTTGGTCTCGATTGATAATTTTTATGCGAGATCTAATTATCTGTAATCCGTACACAAAATGCAATTCTCGACTCAATTCGTAATCCAAAACTCGATCCAAGGGTGGAAAAGGGTGAGTCATCACATGGATGCCACCTCACCCCTTCTTTGCGTGACACCTATCCCCCCATCACATCTCTCTCTTATCTCTCTCCTCTCTCTCCATCCCTCACATATCTCTTTCCTCCTCGGCTACTGGAAGCAAAATGGGGGAAACCCATTTTCTCTCTCCCTCTCTCTCCCATCTACTTCTCTCCTCTTCGCCAAGGTCTATCACCACCATCTCGGCTGGATTTTCCGGCCGATTTTCAAACCATCTAATAGAGCTTGCCAAGCCCGTCACTAGAAAGGGCCCGGTATCTCGATCTATCACCGCCTCCACCGTGTACTGCGGCAGAAGGCCGTGACTTTTCTCTCCCTCTTCCTCGCTACCGCCGTGATTCCAGAGTCGAGGGCTCCGCCGTTGGATAGCCGGCGCGAAGCTACGAGCCGGCGGATTATAGTCGCTGCCCCCCGCAGTGGTGATATGAGGGTGGTTATGTGGTGTGTGTGTGAGGGTGTTTCTTACTGCTGTGTTGGAGAAGGGCGCCGCCGCGTCGGGGCGGCGCCGTGCAGGGTGTACGGGTGAAGGGGGGAGGCTGCCGGCGCTGAGCTGTCATCGGCAAGGGCTGCGGAGGCCAAGAGGCAGGGAAGAAAAGGGGGGGGGAAGAGAGACGGGGGCTGTGCAGGGGAAAAGGGGGCGCCGCCGTGAGTGGCGGCGCCGTGCAGAGTGTGCGCCGGCGACGGGAGTTGTCGCCGGCAGGTTGTGCAGGTGGCGGCAGGCGGTGTCGGGTGGCTGAGCAGCAGGGGGGAAGAAGGGGGGTTTGGGGCAGGTGCTTGCATTTGGAAATTTGATTTGTCCAGGGACCTCCTTGCAAATTCCCAATTCTTGGTTAATTGATTTTCAACCCTTGATCTATTAAGTTATTGCTCCTTAGTCCCTGCATTAATTAGGGATTTAATTTCAGCCCTTGAGTTTAATTTTAATTGCAGATTGACCCCCAAATTTTACAGAAATAGCAATTTGACCCATGAAGTTTATTGAAATTTAACTCCAGTCCCTGCAACTTTATTTAATTATTATTGAGTCCTAAAGATTATTTCAATTGCAGTTTGTATCTCAGATTTATAAAATTAATATTAAGACTCCAAACCTTATATTTTATGTATGAAAAAGAACCGGAACGACACCCAAAATAATACGAAAAATAGAATAAATGACTGTTCCGGATTTGAGCAAGTCCTAACCCTAGGATCACCGACTATCTTTCTTTTCGAAGGGTTTTCCGTTGATTATTTTATATATCTATAGTTAAATTAGATGTTAAGCCGAATTATTACGCTTTGTAGGATTTACGAAAGAGGGACAAGAGTAAGGGAAAACGACGAACTTCGACCGAACTTTTGATAATCAAAGGTGGGGGTAAATTATGTGTTAAAATGTGCGCAATTAATTATGTACAAAATGTGATCAAGTTGATTGTACTTATTTGTGATTGAATTGGACGTTGACGTTCAGCGTTCCTCTTCAATCAATTATGTGTGTATGCGTATGCGTGTGCAGGAGTTTCAGACGTGGCTCCGTTATGTAAGTTCGAGGTTTCAAATATGGCCTCGTTAAAGTTTATGTGGGAAATTCCGAAGGAACTTATGTTCGGAGGGGTAACTCCGATGCACCCCGGGTCAGAAGACCCGAGGAATGCAATGCCTTCGTTATGTTATGTTTTCCCGATGTTCAATGTTATGTTATGTTCAATGTCTAAATGTTTGATGTATGTGCCTTTACCTCCACTGAGTGTTTCTTTCGCACACTCACCCCTATATGTTTAAATGTTTAGGACAGGGTACGCGAACGTGGCATGCTGGTAGCCGATAGTATCAAGGTCAATGAAGATTTTAAATACAGAGTTTTATTTTATAAATTCCAAACATGTTTATTTATGTAAATGTTTATTTTATCGCTCTTTTTATTGTATAACAAATTTGTTTGTAAAGAAAGGAATTTCAAGAAAAACGTTTCCGCTGCATTTTTCCAAAAATTCGTATTTCATACCAATGCTTCATGGAATAATATTTTACAGCTATTTTCCAGAATTTAGTTTTCTTTATTATTACTGAAAAGGTCTAATTTTAATCTAAGTAACGCCAAAGCAAGATTTTATTTTTTTTTTTAAGAAACGGGGCGTTACAATATCATGCAGATCGTACGAAAAACATATGGGAAGTTCCGTTGTTGAAAATTTTCAAAACACAATAGGGGTAAATTAGGAATTTTGGGGAATCGTGTGCAATTTCTAGAGCTTTCATGACCGAAACAATCTTGTTTACTCTCATATATATTGTTTTGGCAGCATATCAAGTTAAATATTATGGAAAACATATGAAAAATCCGGCTGTTGACAATTTCTAAATTTGATAAGGGTAAATTGGGAATTTTGGGGAATCGTGTGCAATTTTTCGGGGCTTTAAGATCCACAAGAATCTTGTTTACTGTAATATTTATTGTTTTGCAACACATCATGTAATCTTATGAAAAACAGAAGAAAATTTCCGTTATTAAAAATTTACAAAATTTCATAAGGGTAAATTAAAAGTTTAATGGAATTGTCTGCAATTTCCGGGACTTTACTGAACACAACAATCTTGCTTACTCTCATACATATTGTGTTGGAAGCATATCAAGTTGATCTAATTGAAAACTGATGAAAAGTTCTTGTTGAAAATTTTCAAAATTCAACAGGGTAAATTGGGAATTTTGGGAAATCGTGTGCAATTTTTCGGGGCTTTAACCACCACAACAATTTTTGTTACTCTAATATATATATATATATATATATATATATATGTATTTTGCATCAGATCATGGAGATCTTATAAAAAATAGATGAAAAGTTCCGTTGTTGAAAATTTTCTAAATTTCATAAGGGTATATTAGGAATTTTGTGGAATGGACTGTAATTTCCTCGGTTCACTGACCACAACAATCTGGTTTACTCTTATGTATATTGTGTTTGCAGCATATCAAGTCGATCTTTTGGAAAACGAATGAGAAGTTCCGTTGTTGAAAATATTCAAAATTCCACAGGGGTAAATTGGCAATTTTGGTGAATTGTTTGCAATTTTCTTGGCTTTACTGACCACAACAATCTTGTTTACTCTCATACATATTGGTTGGCAGCATATCTTGTCGATCTAATGGAAAACAAATGAAAAATTCCGCTGTTGAAATTTTTTAAAATGCCATAGTGATAAATTGGGAATTTTGTGGAATCGTGTGCAATTTTTCGGGGATTTAAGGTCCACAATAATCTTGTTTTCTCTAATATTTATTGTTTTTGCATCATATCATGTACATCTTATGAAAAACAGATGAAAAGTTGCGTTGTTGAAAATTTTCAAATTTCTATAAGGGTAAATTAGGAATTTTTGGGAATCCTGTGCAATTTCATGGGCTTTATTGACCATAACAATCTTGTTTACTCTCATAGGTATTGTTTAGGAAGAATATCAACTCAGTCTAATTGAAAACATATGAAAAATTGCGCTGTTGAAAATTTTTAAAATTATATAGGGTTAAATTAGGGTTTTTTGGGGAATCGTGTGTAATATTCTAGGGCTTTAATGACCCAAAAAAAACTTGTTTACTTTGATATATATTTTTGTAGCAGCATACCGAGTCGATCTAATGAAAACTGGTAAAAAATTTCAAAACTCATTGGGGTAGAATATGGTTTTTAGGGAATCCTGTGCAATTTCTGGGGCTATAATGACCATAACAATCCTGTTTATTTTAATATATATTGTTTTAGCTGCATATTATGTGTATCAAATTGGAAAACGGATGAAATGCTCCGCTGTCGAAAACTTTCAAAATTCCGAAGGGGTAAATTGGGAATTTTAAGGAATCGTGTGTTATTTTTCCAGACTTTCAGGACCACAAGAAACTTGTTTTCTCGAATATTTATTGTGTTTGCATCATATCATGTAGATCGTACGAAAAATGTATGGGAAGTTCCGTTGTTGAAAATTTTCAAAACACAATAGGGGTAAATTAGGAATTTTGGGGAATCGTGTGCAATTTCTAGAGCTTTAATGACCGAAACAATCTTGTTTACTCTCATATATATTGTTTTGGCAGCATATCAAGTTAAATATTATGGAAAACATATGAAAAATCCGGCTGTTGACAATTTCTAAATTTGATAGGGGTAAATTGGTAATTTTGGGGAATCGTGTGCAATTTTTCGGGGCTTTAAGATCCACAAGAATCTTGTTTAATCTAATATTTATTGTTTTGCATAACATCATGTAATCTTATGAAAAACAGAAGAAAATTTCCGTTGTTAAAAATTTACAAGATTCCATAAGGGTAAATTAAAAGTTTCGTGGAATTGTCTGCAATTTCCGGGACTTTACTGAATACAACAATCTTGCTTACTCTCATACATATTGTGTTGGAAGCATATCAAGTTGATCTAATTGAAAAATGATGAAATGTTCTTGTTGAAAATTTTCAAAATTCAATAAGGGTAAATTGGGAATTTTGGGAAATCGTGTGCAATTTTTCGGGCTTTAACGACCACAACAATTTTTGTTACTCTTATATATATATATATATATATATAAATTTTGCATCAGATCATGTAGATCTTATAAAAAATAGATGAAAAGTTCCGTTGTTGAAAATTTTCAAAATTTCATAAGGGTATATTAGGAATTTTGTGGAATGGGCTGTAATTTCCTCGGTTTACTGACCACAACAATTTGGTTTACTCTTATGTATATTGTGTTTGCAGCATATCAAGTCGATCTTTTGGAAAACGGATGAGATGTTCCGTTGTTGAAAATATTCAAAATTCCACAGGAGTAAATTGGCAGTTTTGGTGAATTGTTTGCAATTTTCTTGCCTTTACTGACCACAACAATCTTGTTTACTCTCATACATATTGGTTGGCAGCATATCTAATCGATCTAATGGAAAACAAATGAAAAATTCCATAGTGATAAATTGGGAATTTTGTGGAATCGTGTGCAATTTTTCTGGGCTTTAAGGTCCACAATAATCTTGTTTTCTCTAATATTTATTGTTTTTGTATAATATCATGTAGATCTTATGAAAAACAGATGAAAAGTTGCGTTGTTGAAAATTTTCAAATTTCTATAAGGGTAAATTAGGAATTTTTGGGAATCCTGTGCAATTTCATGGGCTTTATTGACCATAACAATCTTGTTTACTCTCATAGATATTGTTTAGGAAGAATATCAAGTCAGTCTAATTGAAAACATATGAAAAATTGCACTGTTGAAAAATTTTAAAATTATATAGGGTTAAATTATTGTTTTTTGGGGAATCGTGTGTAATATTCTTGGGCTTTAATGACTCAAAAAAAAAACTTGTTTACTTTGATATATATTTTTGCAGCAGCATACCAAGTCGATCTAACGAAAACTAGTAAAAATTTTTAAAACTCATTGGGGTAGAATATGGTTTTTAGGGAATCTTGTGCAATTTCTAGGGCTATAATGACCATAACAATCCTGTTTATTTTAATATATATTGTTTTAGCTGCATATTATGTGTATCAAATTGGAAAACGGATGAAATGCTCCGCTGTCGAAAACTTTCAAAATTCCGAAGGGGTAAATTGGGAATTTTAAGGAATCGTGTGTTATTTTTCCAGGCTTTCAGGACCACAAGAAACTTGTTTTCTCTAATATTTATTGTGTTTGCATCATATCATGTAGATCGTACAAAAAATGTACGGGAAGTTCCGTTGTTGAAAATTTTCAAAACACAATAGGGGTAAATTTGGAATTTTGGGGAGTCGTGTGCAATTTCTAGAGCTTTAATGACCGAAACAATCTTGTTTACTCTCATATATATTGTTTTGGCAGCATATCAAGTTAATAATTATGGAAAACATATGAAAAATCCGGCTGTTGACAATTTCTAAATTTTCTAGGGGTAAATTGGGAATTTTAGGGAATCGTGTGCAATTTTTTGGGGCTTTAATATCCACAAGAATCTTGTTTACTCTAATATTTATTGTTTTGCATCACATCATGTAATCTTATGAAAAACATAAGAAAATTTCCGTTGTTAAAAATTTACAAAAATTATTAGTACATTTATGTTTTGAAAACATACTTCTTAAACTAGAAGCCATTGTTATGATCTCTGTGTGATAATATCTAATTGTTGGTCTGGATTAACGGGAACACCACCTGGAACACCACTCACCGGGCTTACCAACGGATTTCACGGCTTACCAACGTTTCCTCCAGTTCTATCCGTTCGACTACTTATCACACTTTGACAATAACAAATGAGTTCAAGTTTTGAAAGTTAATTTTCAAAATATAAACACACTAAATGGCTTTGATACCATTTGCGGCGGAAGCATATATAACATAAAATTAAGCAGATAGGATTACTGGAATGCAAATATGGGGACAATCAGAGTATGAACACAATTTTATTGAATTTAAAATACTTACATACAATAGTACATAAACATGTACAATGAGAAAAGTAGTAAATAAGTCTTACAAATCCTTCTTTAATGCAATTTTGATCAGCACCACTGTCAATAAGACAAGGTATATTTATTTGAAATTTTTCAATATTAAGATTAATAATAGAATACCATTTTTGATAAGATATATTTTCAATAGTTTGAGTATTTTCAAAAATATTAGAATGGTCAATTTTAGATGATTCTGGATTATCATATTCTTTATATTTTATTAAAGATAATTTTGTTTCTAATTCTAAATCTTTAGTATAAAGATTTATGATTTGGTTTTGAATATCACTAATGTCCTTTTTTATCTTATAAATATCATTTTTTAATTCATTAGTAGAGATATTTTTATGTATATGAGAGGTTGGTATTTTATCAAAAATTTTTGATATACTAAAAGGTTCAAGATTTTGTAGAATCTTATCTTTTTTAGGTTCTTCTTTGACAGTTATTAATTCTTTTAGTTTTAGAAGATATTTTAATCTATCTTCTTCATTTGGTACCTTTTCAATAAGATCAAGTAATAATTCTTGTTCAGTTTTTGTTATAACATTAATAGATAAAGGACAAAATCCTTCGCAATTATATTCATCATCAGAAGATGTTTGAGAATAATTTTCTTGAAACTCATCATTATCATTAGTATTATCATTATCTGATTCTTCTTTTTCAGATATAAGTAGGGCAGAGATTTTATCTCTTAGATCTTCATTATCATTAAATAATTCATTAATTTTTTGTTTAAGGGGACAAGCATCAGCTTTATACCCTGGTTTATGACATTTATAACAAATGACTGGTTTTGATTTAAATTTTCTTTTAGGATATTTATTGATATTTACTTTTTCTGAGTTTTGATTAAAATATTTTTTATTATGCTTTTGAAGTTTCTTTATCTTATTTTTAGAAGAGGGAGCTTGAATTTTCTGTAAACCAAAAGCTTCACAAAATGTTCCTACTTCTTTCTTATATCTGGATTTTTCAGATCCATATTTATTTTGAATTTTAAGTTCAGCACATAAAGCTAAACCTTCCTTTTTTATAAAAGAAAATAATTGACCAAAAGTCATTTTTCCAAAATCACTACTATCCTGTCCAGTAGCATCTTTAATCTTTTGATGAATTCTAATTCCAAATAGTTTTGGAAGTCCAGCAATGAATCTTTCTTTCCAAAAAGATGCATTACAGTCATCTCTTTTTAAAACATGAGTAAGAAAAACATCCTTATACCATCTATAATCAGATAGAGTAGGACAATTAAGACTTGTTAAAACAATTTGATTAGAATCTAATTCTTCTTTAGGATTACCAATGAAATACATAGTAATAGTTATTATTAAAAATTCACAAGAATCATTTTGATCTATTAAATTTCCATCATCTTGTTCAATAGTAGCGGTATGATTAAGTATATTTTGTTTACTTTCAATTGTAAGAGAATGATCCCACCAATTTTTTAATTGTCCTGTAAATCCTGATATAATTAAGGCTGTTACAGATTCTTCTGAAATATTTTTAATTTTATACGCCATTCTGGCCATACCCATTTCATGTAAAGTATTAATAATTTCATTTTCGGCTTTTCCGTCTATATTCCATTCATTAATAGAGCTACCATCATATTTAGAACTTTTGAATTGATTTCATTCTTCATATTGAATATCTGGAGGAGTAGGTCTATTATAAAAATTTTTAAAGCCATTATTAAATCCTATTTTATTTAATTCATTATTATTTTGAATTGAATCTTCATCTTCAGAATCTTTGTCTCTGTCTAAGCAACTTATTTTTTTAGTTCCTGATGTAGAAGCTAAGTTTGAAATATGATTATTAATTTTTTCGAATAAATTATCATTATTAGGTCTTTTTAAACTATCTTCAATATTACTAGGAAGACTTCTAATGTTAAAAAGAGGAGATGAATTATCATTAGGAAATTTTGAAACATGTTGATTACTGATTTTAGAATCAATTTTATTTGATAAAACATCAACTTGATTAGCTATAGTTGACAAAATTTGATTAGAAAAATTACATTGTTCATGAATCTTTTTTATATCTTTTATTGTAGGAGGATCTTCACCATCCCTACCAGTTTTGAAAGGAGATGCAATAACTTCGTTATTAGCAACTGAAAGTTTTATACTTTGAAGAGGTGGATGAATAGTTGTTAAAGTGGAACCAGATACTAAGTTCCATTTTTTGTATAAACTTGTTTGAACATTAATTTGATCTAAAGAATAAACATCTTTTGAAATATTTTCATTTTGACAATAAATTTGAAACCAGCTTAAAAGAGGAAAATTGAACTTATATCTACTATGAAGTTCTTCTATCCATTTATCATTAATGAGTTTTCTAACATTTTCATCTAGTTTTAAAAACCAGATTCTTTGACTTTCTAAATCTTTATTAGTTTCGAATTGATTAATTAGATAAGGCATATCTACCTGAAAAACATTATATATCATATTAATACTATTATCATTCATTTGAGATAAAGTTGGAGATCCTAAGGAGGATTCAATATCATTTTGATAATTAGTATTAGGTAAAGGTGTTTTAAACTCTATATTAGAATTTTGAAATCTAGAGGTTGATGATCCTTCAGAAAAGGATTGCCTAGATCTAATTTCTTCAATTTGAATATTTGATCTATTTTCTCTAAAAGATCCAAATCTAAGGATAACCTTACCTTCAGAGTCTTCTATTATATCCGAAACATTTCTTCTAATATTTCTATGAATTTGAGGGTTTTGAATTATAAATTCATTTGGAATGATTATATCATTCCATTTAAGTCCTTTAGGTGCAAAGCATGTGGGATTATCAGCCTCCACTTGCAACAAAATAGTTTCATCTTTATCAGTAGGAGTAAGCATGTACCTAGGATTTATCTGTGAAGACATAACCCTAAAGTAAATTTTATATATAACTGCAAAATTTTTACAGTTTTCTTTGAATTCATTTTCTTGTAGATGTATATCTAAAATAAGAGAATCTAAAACATGAGGATCAGTAAGATCTATGGAATAATTTGGAGCACAATTGAAATACATAGGACCATTGCATATATTAGTTTGAATCATAGACAATAAAGAGGATTTATACCTTATTAGTCTATTATCTCTTAAAGCAACATAAATAGGAGCATTAACACCTATATGCACTAAAGGTTTGATAGCAACTTGAATTAAACCGAAATGTATATATCTAAAACCTTTTTTAAGATATTTTTGAACTGAAACATTGTTTAACAAAGGAATACTTTGAAATTCTTTGTTAATAGAAACAGTTTCTTCATGAGTTTCAACAGAATAAGCAAGTTTGAAATCAATTAAACCAATTTTATACATACTTTCTATTGGTTGTTCAGGAATAGTCCAATTTGCATAATTTTGTGGAATATACACTTCTTGACTACTCACAATACCAGAATTATTAGTACATTTATGTTTTGAAAACATACTTCTTAAACTAGAAGCCATTGTTATGATCTCTGTGTGATAATATCTAATTGTTGGTCTGGATTAACGGGAACACCACCTGGAACACCACTCACCGGGCTTACCAACGGATTTCACGGCTTACCAACGTTTCCTCCAGTTCTATCCGTTCGACTACTTATCACACTTTGATAATAACAAATGAGTTCAAGTTTTGAAAGTTAATTTTCAAAATATAAACACACTAAATGGCTCTAAAAAAAATTGGTGGGATCATTCTCTTACAATTGAAAGTAAACAAAATATACTTAATCATACCGCTACTATTGAACAAGATGATGGAAATTTAATAGATCAAAATGATTCTTGTGAATTTTTAATAATAACTATTACTATGTATTTCATTGGTAATCCTAAAGAAGAATTAGATTCTAATCAAATTATTTTAACAAGTCTTAATTGTCCTACTCTATCTGATTATAGATGGTATAAGGATGTTTTTCTTACTCATGTTTTAAAAAGAGATGACTGTAATGCATCTTTTTGGAAAGAAAGATTCATTGCTGGACTTCCAAAACTATTTGGAATTAGAATTCATCAAAAGATTAAAGATGCTACTGGACAGGATAGTAGTGATTTTGGAAAAATGACTTTTGGTCAATTATTTGCTTTTATAAAAAAGGAAGGTTTAGCTTTATGTGCTGAACTTAAAATTCAAAATAAATATGGATCTGAAAAATCCAGATATAAGAAAGAAGTAGGAACATTTTGTGAAGCTTTTGGTTTACAGAAAATTCAAGCTCCCTCTTCTAAAAATAAGATAAAGAAACTTCAAAAGCATAATAAAAAATATTTTAATCAAAACTCAGAAAAAGTAAATATCAATAAATATCCTAAAAGAAAATTTAAATCAAAACCAGTCATTTGTTATAAATGTCATAAACCAGGGTATAAAGCTGATGCTTGTCCCCTTAAACAAAAAATTAATGAATTATTTAATGATAATGAAGATCTAAGAGATAAAATCTCTGCCCTACTTATATCTGAAAAAGAAGAATCAGATAATGATAATACTAATGATAATGATGAGTTTCAAGAAAATTATTCTCAAACATCTTCTGATGATGAATATAATTGCGAAGGATTTTGTCCTTTATCTATTAATGTTATAACAAAAACTGAACAAGAATTATTACTTGATCTTATTGAAAAGGTACCAAATGAAGAAGATAGATTAAAATATCTTCTAAAACTAAAAGAATTAATAACTGTCAAAGAAGAACCTAAAAAAGATAAGATTCTACAAAATCTTGAACCTTTTAGTATATCAAAAAATTTTGATAAAATACCAACCTCTCATATACATAAAAATATCTCTACTAATGAATTAAAAAATGATATTTATAAGATAAAAAAGGACATTAGTGATATTCAAAACCAAATCATAAATCTTTATACTAAAGATTTTGTAACGCCCCGTTTCTTAAAAACATAAAATCTTACTTTGGCGTTACTTACGTTAGAAGTTGATCCTCAATTTTTCCCTTTTAATAAAAGAAAGAACCTTAATTTCAGAAATAACCATGAGGGATCATTTTAATAAAATGATTCAGGAATAATCCCGAAGTATCATATTAATAAAGCATTGTTGGGGAAAAATAAATTTAAACATGGCAGCGGAAACGATTACGTTGAAAATTATTTCTCTATAAACTCATTTTTCATTTCATCAAAAGAGCGATAGGAATAAACATTTGAATAAATACATGTTTTCAAAACTTTATCAAATTGGCGCTTTAAATAAAATCTTATCTTCTGCCACCCTTTTAGAATATCGGCTACCAGCATGCCACGTTCGCGTACCCTGTCCTAGAATATTTAAACATATAGGGGTGAGTGCGAGAAAGAAACACTCAGTGGAGGTAAAGGCACATACACATATTCACATTCAAACATTCAGAATTTAACATCAAAGAATAACACATAACCTCTTCTGGAGTTTATAAATCCAGTATATATATACATTTATGTACACAGGTCCGTCAATATAAGTCCGTCAAAATGTAAGTCCGTCAATATAAGTCATCAATATAAGTCATCAACATATGTCCGTCAATATAGTCCGTCAATATAAGTCATCAACATATGTCCGTCAATATAAGTCATCAATATATGTCCGTCAATATAGTCCGTCAATATAAGTCATCAACATGTCCGTCAATATAGTCCGTCAATATAAGTCGTCAACATATGTCCGTCAATATAAGTCATCAATATATGTCCGTCAATATAGTCCGTCAATATAAGTCATCAACATGTCCGTCAATATAAGTCATCAACATATGTCCGTCAATATAAGTCATCAATATATGTCCGTCAATATAGTCCGTCAACACACGCATGCACATTCACAATCATTTTGCACATAATCCAAATCTAAACATTTATCATTTAAGCAATCAAAGTTCACTCTTCAAAACATGTAATCACCTTTCAACAATCACAACTCAACATTCATCATTCAACGTATATAAATCATCAAGAATAGATCAATAACGCAATAACATTCGTACCCTCTTAAAATCAATCAACTTCAACTCATATATTAGGAGAACGCATATATAATCAAGTATGCAATTTATAAAGCAAATAAGAATTTACCCCCACCTTTGATAACGGCACTTCGTCGATGCTTTACTCTTAGGTTCATTATTCTCGAGCCTCATCTGTATCTCCTATAAGCCGGAGAAGCTTGGCTTAGCAACTAACATAACTATTTCTAAATAAAATACTTTATAACATTAAACTCGTAAGAGATTCTAGAATTAAGATTTATTAGAAACTGGTTTTTTGTGTGGTGACAATCTTAAATTAGGATTTATTCGGAAAATCATAATAAATTGTATACAACTCCAAATCTTATGAAATTTAACGGACATGTTCTTCCCTTCCTATATTTAAATGTGTTAAAAGGACTTGCTCTAATTTGAATTCTATATCATCCAGTAAATTCCAGAAGTAGCATGGGTCGTATAGTATAAATCAGCAAGTTATAGGGGTGAAACTTGTAGTCCTAAATTAATTGGGAGGCCAAAACTTAAATCAAGCATTTCTTAGGATTGATTTATAATTATATATAGATATGGAAATGGCAAAATAGTCCCTTCATTAAATCAAATTTACCAAGAAAGGGCCCAGCTCCCTTTTTCCTTGCACCTGTCGACTTCCGCCACCACCGCCAGCGACGATCACCACAGACTCACCCACAGCACAACCACACAACACCCAAACACCAATACACAACATGGCCCACCCTAAACACCATCAAAACAGGCGCACAGACACGCAAAATACCCCAGCCACCAACTCCAGCCCAACACCGCCGTGCACTCACTGCAGCGGCGGCAGCACCTGGCGACACTCGAAGAAGCAGCAGCGGCAGCAAACAGATGGAGAGAAATGGAGGAAAAGAGGAAGGGGAAAGGACGGTGGCTAGCTGCTCCCCTCTGCCATACACACGCGGAGGAGGCGATGGTGTAAGGGGGTGGCCGGTGGGAAAAAATCCGAGAGAGAGAGAGCGGAAGAGATCGAGAGGGGTGGTCCTTCTTCTTCATTAAATTGTACAGGAGAGATGATGAGAAAGAGATAGATGGGGAGAGAGAGACATTAAATTGTACGGGAGAGATGATGGGAAAGAGATAGATGAGGATAAGAGAGCAAGAGATGTGAGGTGTCAAACAAATAAGGGGTGAGGTGGCATCTATGTGATGACTCACCCCTTTCCACACTTGGATCGAGTTTTGTTCTACGAATTGAGTCGAGAATTGTATTTTGTGTACGCGCTACAGATAATTAGATCTCACATAAAAATTATCAATCGAGACCAACCTCATTAATTAATTTTTTTTTTAGATATATCAATAAATTTAATAGTATATATATAATCTACGAATTAATCGATATCTTGATTTACTATTAATAATCTATTTTATCTGTTTTGCCAACTTAAACTTCAAGAATTAACAAAAAAAATTCTCATGAACTCTATTTACAGTTTAATTTTATTCGGGGTGTTACAGATTTAGAATTAGAAACAAAATTATCTTTAATAAAATATAAAGAATATGATAATCCAGAATCATCTAAAATTGACCATTCTAATATTTTTGAAAATACTCAAACTATTGAAAATATATCTTATCAAAAAATGGTATTCTATTATTAATCTTAATATTGAAAAATTTCAAATAAATATACCTTGTCTTATTGACAGTGGTGCTGATCAAAATTGCATTAAAGAAGGATTTGTAAGACTTATTTACTACTTTTCTCATTGTACATGTTTATGTACTATTGTATGTAAGTATTTTAAATTCAATAAAATTGTGTTCATACTCTGATTGTCCTCATATTTGCATTCCAGTAATCCTATCTGCTTAATTTTATGTTATATATGCTTCCGCCGCAAATGGTATCAAAGCCATTTAGTGTGTTTATATTTTGAAAATTAACTTTCAAAACTTGAACTCATTTGTTATTGTCAAAGTGTGATAAGTAGTCGAACGGATAGAACTGGAGGAAATGTTGGTAAGCCGTGAAATCCGTTGGTAAGCCCGGTGAGTGGTGTTCCAGGTGGTGTTCCCGTTAATCCAGACCAACAATTAGATATTATCACACAGAGATCATAACAATGGCTTCTAGTTTAAGAAGTATGTTTTCAAAACATAAATGTACTAATAATTCTGGTATTGTGAGTAGCCAAGAAGTGTCTATTCCACAAAATTATGCAAATTGGACTATTCCTGAACAGCCAATAGAAACTATGTATAAAATTGGTTTAATTGATTTCAAACTTGCTTATTCTGTTAAAATTCAAGAAGAAACTGTTTCTATTAACAAAGAATTTCAAAGTATTCCTTTGTTAAACAATGTTTTAGTTCAAAAATATCTTAAAAAAGGTTTTAGATATATACATTTCGGTTTAATTCAAGTTGCTATCAACCTTTAGTGCATATAGGTGTTAATGCTCCTATTTATGTTGCTTTAAGAGATAATAGACTAATCAGGTATAAATCCTCTTTATTGTCTATGATTCAAACTAATATATGCAATGGTCCTATGTATTTCAATTGTGCTCCAAATTATTCCATAGATCTTACTGATCCTCATGTTTTAGATTCTCTTATTTTAGATATACATCTACAAGAAAATGAATTCAAAGAAAACTGTAAAAATTTTGCAGTTATATATAGAATTTACTTTAGGGTTAAGTCTTTTCAGATAAATCCTAGGTACATGCTTACTCCACTGATAAAGATGAAACTATTTTGTTGCAAGTGGAGGCTGATAATCCCACATGCTTTGTACCTAAAAGACTTAAATGGAATGAGATAATCATTCCAAATGAATTTATAATTCAAAACCCTCAAATTCATAGAAATATTAGAAGAAATGTTTCGGATATAATAGAAGACTCCGAAGGTAAGGTTATCCTTAGATTTGGATCTTTTAGAGAAAATAGATCAAATATTCAAATTGAAGAAATTAGATCTAGGCAATCCTTTTCTGAAGGATCAACAACCTCTAGATTTCAAAATTCTAATATAGAGTTTAAAACTCCTTTACCTAATACTAATTATCAAAATGATATTGAATCCTCTTTAGGATCTCCAACTTTATCTCAAATGAATGATAATAGTATTAATATGATATATAATGTTTTTAAGGTAGATATGCCCTATCTAATTAATCAATTCGAAACTAATAAAGATTTAGAAAATCAAAGAATCTGGTTTTTAAAACTAGATGAAAATGTTAGAAAACTTATTAATGATAAATGGATAGAAGAACTTCATAATAGATATAAGTTCAATTTTCCTCTTTTAAGCTGGTTTCAAACTTATTGTCAACTTGAAAATATTTCAAACGATGTTTATTCTTTAGATCAAATTAATGTTCAAACAAGTTTATACAAAAAATAGAATTTAGTATCTAGTTCTACTTTAACAGCTATTCATCCACCTCTTCAAAGTATAAAACTTTCAGTTGCAAATAACGAAGTTATTGAATCTCCTTTTAAAACCGGTAGAGATGGTGAAGATCCTCCTACAATGAAAGATATAAAAAAGATTCATGAACAATGTAATTTTTCTAATCAAATTCTGTCAACTATAGCCAATCAAGTTGATGTTTTATCAAATAAAATTGATTCTAAAATCAGTAATCAACATGTTTCAAAATTTCCTAATGATAATTCATCTCCTCTTTTTAACATTAGAAGCCTACCTAGTAATATTGAAGATAGTTTAAAACGACCTAATAATGATAATTTATTTGAAAAAATTAATAATCATATTTCAAATTTAGCTTCTACATCAGGAACTAAGAAAATAAGTTGTTTAGATAGAGACAAAGATTCTGAAGATGAAGATTCAATTCAAAATAATAATGAATTAAATAGAATAGGGATTAATAATGGTTTTAAAAATTATTACAATAAATCTATTATAATTCCTCCAAATACTCAATATGAAGAAAATCAGTTTATAAGTTCTAAAAATAAATCTTCTAAAGAGTTAAAATTTAAAAAATTGTCTAATTATTCTATAAATGTTATAACTAAAAAAGATCAAGAAATATTAATAAATATTATAAAAAAATTAGAAAAAGAAGAAAAAATAAGCTGTATTAAAGAATTAGAAATTAATAAAGATAAAATTGTTAAAATTTTTGAAAATAATTGTATTTCAAAAACTTTTGTTTTAATAAATGATTTAAAAAAAGAAATTAATATTCTAAAAAAGGAAATAAAAAATCTTTATATTCAAAATCAAGAAGTTATTGAAATTCCTAATAAAATTCAAAAGATATCTTATCAAAGATGGTATTCTACAATTAATCTTATTGTTAATGATTTTCAAATTAATATTCCTTGTCTCATTGACAGTGGTGCTGATCAAAATTGCATTAAAGAAGGATTAATTCCTTCAAAATACTATGAAAAAACTAATGAAAAATTAATTGCAGCTAATACTACTTCATTAAATATAAGATATAAACTTTCAAAAGCCTATATATGTAATAATGGTTACTGTTTCAAAACTCCTTTTATATTAGTAAAAAATCTTAATCAAAACATTATTCTTGGAAATCCTTTTTTAACTACCCTCTATATATCCTTTTAATGTTGATAATAATGGTATTACAACTAATATCATGGGAAAATATATTAAATTTAATTTTATAGATCCAATTAAAAATAAAAATATTTCTATTCTTCAAAATAATTTTATACAAGATAAAGTTCTTCATATTAAATCTCTTAAAGAAGAAATTAATTATTTAAAAATAGAAGAAAATTTAAATAAAAAGGATATTATAAGTAAAATAGAAAATCTAGAAAGAAGAATTAAAAATGAAATATGTTCAGATATCCCTAATGCTTTCTAGGAAAGAAAAGAACATGTTATTTCTCTTCCTTATATTTCAAATTTTAATGAGAAAAATATACCTACCAAAGCTAGACCTATTCAGATGAATCAAAATCTTCTAAATACTTGTAAAGAAGAAATTGAATCTCTTATTAAGAAAAAACTCATAAGGCCATCCAAATCTTCTTGGAGTTGCGCTGCTTTTTATGTCAATAATCAAGCTGAAAAGGAACGAGGTGTTCCTAAACTTGTTATCAATTATAAACCTCTTAATGAAGTTTTAAAATGGATTAGATATCCTATCCCCAACAAAAGAGATCTTATTAATAGACTTCAATATGCCAAGATATTCTCAAAATTCGATTTAAAATCTGGATTTTGGCAAATTCAAATTAAAGAAGAAGATAAATATAAAACTGCATTTACAGTTCCTTTCGGGCATTACGAATGGAATGTTATGCCTTTCGGGCTTAAAAATGCTCCTTCAGAATTTCAAAATATTATGAATGAAATATTCAATAATTACTCTGACTTTTCTATTGTCTACATTGATGATGTTTTAATTTTTTCTCAAAATATTGATCAACATTTTAAACATTTAAATATGTTTATTCATATTATAAAAAAGAATGGTTTAGCTATTTCTGCTAAAAAGGTTAAACTTTTTCAAACTAAAATTAGATTTTTAGGACATGATATTCATAATGGAACTATCAAACCAATTGTTAGAGCTATACAGTTTGCTGATAAATTTCCGGATGTTATCAAAGATAAAAATCAACTACAAAGATTCTTAGGATGTTTGAATTATATATCTGATTTCTTTCCGAAACTAAGAATTATATGTAAACCCTTATTTCAAAGATTGAAAAAAGATCCTCCTTTATGGACTGATGAACATACTCTTATTGTTCAAAAGGTAAAAACTCAAGTTAGATCACTTCCTTGCTTAGGAATTCCTATACCCAATTCATTTATGATTGTAGAAACTGATGCTTCTGATCAAGGGTATGGAGGAATACTTAAACAAAAGATTGATTCAAAAGAACAATTAGTTAGATTTCATTCTGGTTGTTGGTCTGGACCACAACAAAATTATTCAACCATTAAAAAAGAAATTCTTTCTATTGTTCTTTGCATCTCCAAATTTCAAAGTGATATATTTAATAAAAAATTTCTTCTTAGAGTTGATTGTAAATCAGCTAAAGAAATTCTTCAAAAAGATGTTAAAAATATTGTTTCAAAACAAATATTTGCTAGATGGCAAGCTATTTTATCAAGTTTCGATTTTGATATTGAATTTATTAAAGGTGAATCTAATTGTTTACCTGATTTTCTTACTAGAGAATTTCTTCAAAACAAACAGGTCAAAGAAGAAGATCCACCTTCAACATGAATTACAATTCAGAAGCTTCAAGTATGTTTTCCTCTTCCTCTACAAATTTGGAAATTTTCAAAATTAATTATATTTTAAAACCATATGTAGAACATATTAATCCTACTGATTTTACTGATTTTACTGATTTTTCTGAAGTTCAAAATCTTTCAAAACTTAAAGAATGTCTTATTCATTACTTCAGAGATGGACAAATATGGCTTAAAGAGACATTTTTTGAATTAATTCTTAGAGATTCAAAATCTATTGAAATCACTCATACAAAAGATTATTGTGATTCCAATAGAATTTTATTTTCAAAATGTTTTATAAAAAGAATTTTATCGCCTCAAGATTTTGACGAAATTCATGGTACGAGACCTTTCTCTGTACCTTTCTCTCCAAGAACTTATTCATATTCAGATTATAAAGATGCTTGGATGCAAGCTTTCTTCAAATGTTCCTTCGACTATCAATGGGTCTTTACTTTTCATCATGAATTTATAAGAACATCTATTCCAATCTGGTTCTGTGAATGGTGGTACATTTTTGGACCTCTACCTTCAATTCTTCCTCCTCAAGTTCAAGAAGCTTACTTTCTATTCACTTCTTCTGACAACTCCTTCCATAGAGAAATTTCTTTTTTCTCTGAATTTAATATTCCTTGGGTTCTATTTTGGAATTTTTCCTTTAGCCAATACAGATCAAAACCCTTTCCTATCTCTATCATTAGAGAATTCAGAACCAAATGGTGGCAAGGTCTTTCAACAGATTATTGCAACCTTGATATTGTAAAAATTTTCTTTTTCAAAGAATCTACTAATCAGAAAAGAAGGCATCCTTCTCAATCTGATTGTAGTTCTTCTAATTCAAACACAAATCTTGTCAAAAGAATGTGTTTTTAAAAGGGATAATAAAGAAATATAACCAAGATAAAAATTCTTGGGAGAAATATTCAAAAGAGGGGAAAAAACAGAAAAATCCTCCAAATTAAAAGAGAGACATTATTCAAAAGAGGGGAAAAAAACCAGAAAAATCCAAATTAAAAGAGAGACAAAAAACAGAAAAATGTCTCCAAAATATTCATTTTCCTTTGCAGGAATCTCAGTTTTCAAAACCTGTACGTTTTCACACTCCATTTTTGAAAAAGATGATTCAAGATAGATGTTGAGATGTTGACAGTCAACTAATGGCCAACAGACAGATTCAAGATGTTGACACTAATGGCCGATAAAAGAAATCAAATGCAAGCTCAAAAGTCAAAAGTTGCAACTTGTTCACTATTCATGAATAGTAAAAAGAACTTTTACTGTTCACTTTTTTGGAAGCAACTACCGACAGCTCAAATGAAATGAAGATTCAAATTAAAGCAGGATTCAAATGCAAATTCAAGTTCGAAGACTCCTATAAAAGGAGAAGGAATTCATTCATTCAAAACACACCAAATTTCAAGACTGATATTCAGATTGAAATTTCTCTCTCTTCTCTCTTATTTTCTGTCCTATTCAAGAACGAAGTTCTTCCATAGTTGTATTTATACGACTTTATTGTAAGACTTCTTTACTACTTTTCTCATTGTACATGTTTATGTACTATTGTTTGTAAGTATTTTAAATTCAATAAAATTTGTGTTCATACTCTGATTGTCCTCATATTTGCATCATATCATGTAGATCGTACGAAAAACGTATGGGAAGTTCCATAGTTGAAAATTTTCAAAACACAATATGGGTAAATTAGGAATTTTGGGGAATCGTATGCAATTTCTAGGGCTTTAATGACCAAAACAATCTTGTTTACTCTCATATATATTGTTTTGGCAGCATATCAAGTTAAATATTATGGAAAACATATGAAAAATCCGGTTGTTGAAAATTTCTAAATTTGATAGGGGTAAATTGGGAATTTTGGGGAATCGTGTGCAATTTTTCGGGGCTTTAAGATCCACAAGAATCTTGTTTACTGTAATATTTATTGTTTTGCATCACATCATGTAATCTTTTGAAAAACAGAAGAAAATTTCCGCTGTTAAAAATTTACAAAATTCCATAAGGTTAAATTAAAAGTTTCGTGGAATTGTCTGCAATTTCCGGGACTTTACTGAATACAACAATCTTGCTTACTCTCATACATATTGTGTTGGAAGCATATCAAGTTGATCTAATTGAAAACTGATGAAAAGTTCTTGTTGAAAATTTTCAAAATTCAATGGGGGTAAATTGGGAATTTTGGGAAATCGTGTGCAATTTTTCGGGGCTTTAACGACCACAACAATTTTTGTTACTCTAATATATATATATATATATATATATATATATTGCATCAGATCATGTAGATCTTATAAAAAATAGATGAAAAGTTCCGTTGTTGAAAATTTTCAAAATTTCATAAGGGTATATTAGGAATTTTGTGGAATGGACTGTAATTTCCTCGGTTTACTGACCACAACAATCTGGTTTACTCTTATGTATATTGTGTTTGCAGCATATCAAGTCGATCTTTTGGAAAACGGATCAGAAGTTCCGTTGTTGAAAATATTCAAAATTCCACAGGGTAAATTGGCAATTTTGGTGAATTGTTTGCAATTTTCTTGGCTTTACAGACCACAACAATCTTGTTTACTCTCATACATATTGGTTGGCAGCATATCTTGTAGATCTAATGGAAAATAAATGAAAAATTCCGCTTTTGAAATTTTTTAAAATTCCATAGTGATAAATTGGGAATTTTGTGGAATCGTGTGCAATTTTTCAGCGCTTTAAGGTCCACAATAATCTTGTTTTCTCAAATATTTATTATTTTTGCATCATATCATGTAGATCTTATGAAAAACAGATGAAAAGTTGCGTTGTTGAAAATTTTCAAATTTATATAAGGGTAAATTAGGAATTTTTGGGAATCGTGTGCAATTTCATGGGCTTTATTGACCATAACAATCTTGTTTACTCTCATAGATATTGTTTATGAAGAATATCAAGTCAATCTAATTGAAAACATATGAAAAATTGCGCTGTTTAAAATTTTTAAAATTATATAGGGTTAAATTAGGGTTTTTTGGGGAATCGTGTGTAATATTCTAGGGCTTTAATGTCCCAAAAAAAACTTGTTTACTTTGATATATATTTTTGTAGCAGCATACCAAGTCGATCTAATGAAAATTGGTAAAAATTTTCAAAACTCATTGGGGTAGAATATGGTTTTTAGGGAATCTTGTGCAATTTCTGGGGCTATAATGACCATAACAATCCTGTTTATTTTAATATATATTGTTTTAGCAGCATATTATGTGTATCAAATGGAAAACGGATGAAATGCTCCGCTGTCGAAAACTTTCAAAATTCCGAAGCGGTAAATCAGGAATTTTGAGGAATCGTGTGTTATTTTTCCAGGCTTTCAGGACCACAAGAAACTTGTTTTCTCTAATATTTATTGTTTTTGCATCATATCATGCAGATCGTACGAAAAACATATGGGAAGTTCCGTTGTTGAAAATTTTCAAAACACAATAGGGGTAAATTAGGAATTTTGGGGAGTCGTTCGCAATTTCTAGAGCTTTAATGACCGAAACAATCTTGTTTACTCTCATATATATTGTTTTGGCAGCATATCAAGTTAAATATTATGGAAAACATATGAAAAATCCGGTTGTTGAAAATTTCTAAATTTGATAGGGGTAAATTGGGAATTTTGGGGAATCGTGTGCAATTTTTCGGGGCTTTAAGATCCACAAGAATCTTGTTTACTGTAATATTTATTGTTTTGCATCACATCATGTAATCTTTTGAAAAACAGAAGAAAATTTCCGCTGTTAAAAATTTACAAAATTCCATAAGGTTAAATTAAAAGTTTCGTGGAGTTGTCTGCAATTTCCGGGACTTTACTGAATACAACAATCTTGCTTACTCTCATACATATTGTGTTGGAAGCATATCAAGTTGATCTAATTGAAAACTGATGAAAAGTTCTTGTTGAAAATTTTCAAAATTCAATAGGGGTAAATTGGGAATTTTGGGAAATCGTGTGCAATTTTTCGGGGCTTTAACGACCATAACAATTTTAGTTACTCTAATATATATATATATATATATATATATATATGTGTGTGTGTGTGTATTTTGCATCAGACGGCAACTTTTGATTGGACCACATTTGCATTATCTTCTTGTAACCTTTTGAATTTTTTTTTTCTTCAATCACTTTAATCTTTGTCGGCCACCTCTTCTGCTTTTGACAACTTATTCAACAACTTTTGACATTTGATTCTCTCTTTTTGACAATCTTTGATAATTTTGGATACCTCATCATTCCACTTTGAAAATCTCTTTTGATCTCTTTCAAAATCTTCATTATTCCAAATATCATAATTCCATTTTGAAAATCCTTTTGATTTAGAAATCAAAAGGGTCTTGTTCATCTTGTTCTTCTGTTGGCTTGTTTGATGTTGATTCTTCTGAATTTGCTTTTTCTGATCTTTGTGCCATAAACTCAAAAAATTCATTCTGCAAGTCTGGATATTTCTTGAAAGTTTCAAATAGAATTTTGTCTTTGGCTGATAAGTCTTTGTCATCTTTGGCTTTCTCTTTTCCCTTTGGAGAAGGGGAAGTATCACTTTGAAAACGAACCTTTTCTCCTGTTTGAAGGAACTTTGTAATTGATTTTTCTGAACATATGCTTTGATCAAATTTGGACCACCATTTTATCCTAAATGACCTAAATAATGAGTAAGGGACAGGCTCTTTGAGACACTTTTGAAAAAAGAAATCCCAGGCAAAAATCCATGGGACTTTAAACTCTGAATGAAATAATAGACTCTTTTGGTAGACTGGACCAACAGAACTTGCAACAAAAACTTCTAAACCTTTCTTGACAATTGGAGGAAGGATTGAGGAATCAGAACCTACTTTTTTGAACCATTCATAGAACCAAATTGGGAAATTCTTTGAAATATCACTATGAAAAGTTATGAACCAAGAATGATAAAAGGGACGAACATAAAGAACTCTGTACCATGCCATACGATAGTCATGGTAGTTATAAGAAGGGAGTTTGAACCTAATACTAAAAGATCTATTTGGGAAATTTCCCCAATCTACTTGGGAAATGACATTTTTAATAATGATTTTTGAATAAATAATCTCATCTTTGTCATTCTTCTTGTGAGATATTTCTATAGAATTGGAATCAACTAAAACTAACTCATAAAAAATTCTATCCTTTTTTGAACATTCTGCATCCCAGTAAATTTTATCTGGGAACTTTCTTTTCAAATATTCTTTGATATCTTTGGGATAATCAAGGTAAGGAGCAAGGCAAATCTCCTCATACCAATCTTTTGAAACATATTTGAACTCTTCATCGTCTTTCTGTTGATAAGGATAAGGGGTTATATTCTTTGGATCTGAACAATTTGGTGCGGTTAAAACTGATTTATATGGAAGTTCTGGAAAGTTTTGATAATTTGTAAGGGGTGAGAAACGATTTTGAAATGGAGGTCTTATTTGAGGTCTGAGCTGAAGGGTCTTTTGAGGTGTTTGAGGGTATCTCACAATCTCTTTGCTCTCTGGTATCTCATAGTCTTTTGAGGAATGTTTTTTGAAGGGTTCCATCTGAAAAGATAATTTGTAATCAATAACTTCCTTGTAAAAATTCTCTTGTTAGGAAATCTGGTAAAGAATTGTTTTCACCTTTAATAAACTCAATTTCAAAATCAAATACAGACAGTATAGCCTGCCATCTAGCAAAAATCTGTTTTGAAACTATATTTTGAACATCTTTTGTCAAAACTTCTTTTGCTGATTTACAATCAATTCTTAAAAGAAATTTCTTATTGAAAATATCATCTTTGAAACTTTGAAATGCACAAAACAATTGATAAAATCTCTTTTTTTATTGTTGAATAATTTTTCTGGGGCCCTGACCAGACGCCAGAATGAAATCTAATCAAACTTTCTTTTGAATGCAATCTTTGTTTTAATATGCCTCCATACCCTATATCTGATGCATCTGTTTCAACTATCATGAATGCATTTGGATTGGGTATTCCTAAACATGGAAGGACCTTAATCTTATCTTTGATCTGTATAACTATTTGAGTATGTTCACTAGACCAATCAGGAGGATTCTTCTTAAGTCTATCAAAAAGAGGTTTACATAGTTTCCTAAGATCAGGAAAGAAATCTGATATATAATTAAGACATCCTAAAAATCTTTGAAGTTGGTTTTTATCTTTTATTTGATCTGGGAATTTCTCAGTAAAATTTATTGATCTATTTATTGGTTTGATTAATCCTTTATGTATATCTGTAACGCCCCGTTTCTTCAAAGAGTTAAAATCTCACTTTGGCGTTATTTTGCATAAAAAATTTCCTCTTTCAATAAAAATAAAGATAAATAAAATCAGGAATAATTGAGAAATATTATTCCATAAAACATTGTTATGAAATACAAATTTTGGGAAAATACAGCGGAAACGTTTTTCTTGAAATTCCTTTCTTTACAAACAAATTTGTTATACAATAAAAAGAGCGATAAAATAAACATTTACATAAATAAACATGTTTGGAATTTATAAGTATAAAACTCTGTATTTAAAATCTTCATTGACCTTTATAATATCGGCTACCAGCATGCCACGTTCGCGTACCCTGTCCTAAACATTTAAACATATAGGGGTGAGTGTGCGAAAGAAACACTCAGTGGAGGTAAAGGCACATACATCAAACATTTAGACATTGAACATAACATAACATTGAACATCGGGAAAACATAACATAACGAAGGCATTGCATTCCTCGGGTCTTCTGACCCGGGGTGCATCGGAGTTACCCCTCCGAACATAAGTTCCTTCGGAATTTCCCACATAAACTTTAACGAGGCCATATTTGAAACCTCGAACTTACATAACGGAGCCACGTCTGAAACCCCTGCACACGCATACGCATACACACATAATTGATTGAAGAGGAACGCTGAACGTCAACGTCCAATTCAATCACAAATAAGTACAAACAACTTGATCACATTTTGTACATAATTAATTGCGCACATTTTAACACATAATAAAACACATAATTTACCCCCACCGTTGGTAGTTGGCGTTTGGTGACAGTTCCTTGTCTTTCAGGCTAGTCCCTCACTCGAATTTCCTATAAGATATAGAGTTCAATTTAGGAACTTAATTATAGAATAATTTGTATTGGTTTAAATCCGATAGGAGTCCATGATCGACGTGTTCGAACTAGGGTTACTAAATATAGGGTTTATATCATATAAAACATGGAATTCTGGGGTTGAAATGATATTTTTTAAAGTCTGTAGGGTCTAATTGAAATATGCATAAAATTGAGGGTTGAAATGAAATAAACAGAAATTAAAGAATTTGCAATCAAGTCCCTAAACTTAATCAAATTCCTAAAAATCACCCCTGCACCCAAACTCCATTCCCGTCACTGTTCAGCCGTCCGACCACCGCCTGCCACCACCTGCACAACCTGCCGGCGACAACCCCCGTCGCCGGCGTACACCCTGCACGGCGCCGCCACTCACGGCGGCGCCCCCTGTCCCCTGCACAGCCCCTATCTTTTCCTCCCTTCCTCCCTGCACCACGGCCGCCGCCCGTCGCCCCCTTGCCGCCACCGCCACCGCTGCCGCCGTCCGTCGGCAGCAGCACACCCAATCCGACCTCCAGATGGCGCCCCTCCCACTACCTCATCTCCCCCTTCTTTTCCTACTTCTCAAAATTTCAGCAACAAACACATATATATATACACATGATACACACACACAAATACACACAAAACACACACAAAAACACACCACGGCGGCCCGTGAGCGGCACCACCCTCTTCGTCTCCGCTCGGCGCCGCTCCGTGCGGTGGCGCCTCCTCCCGTCTCTCCCTATTTCCCCCTCTTCTTCCTCTTTTCTTTCCTCTGTTTTTCCCCATCTTTTCCCCTGTTTTTCTTCCCCCCTTTCCCATCTCCAATTTCAGCACACACAACAAATACATATATACATACATCTATATCTATATATTAATTTGGGGACAAAATTTGAAAGAAAATAAAATCTTTAACCTTTCTCAAATCTTGCAAGAGATCGAAGCAGAAGACAAAGGAATGAAGAAGATGAAGATGAAAATGGAAAGATAAAGAATGCTTGATATTTGTACAAAGCTTTTGACACAAAAATTCACACGTGTACTATATATATATATATGTATGAGTTGTAAAGGTAGAAACAAAAATGATTTTGTCTTCTCAAAATATCTAGGCCATGACTTTGAGCTTAAAAAAATTGATTTGGATCCATACTAAAATTAAGAGTTTTGGGCTTAAAAATTTAAGCAATTAATATGAAATTGATCTTGCTATAATCTCACATATATATATATATATATATATAAATGTATATAATTAAATTTATTTTGGGTGTTATAATATCATGACCTAAGAATCTTATTGATGTTTGAAAAAGCTTCATTTTTGATTCTGACAAAACTAAACCATTCTTTTTAATGATGTAATATAAAGTATTTAAATGTTTGATATGTTGTTCTATATCATTTGAGTAAACTAATATATCATCAATATATACTATTATGAATTTGCTATAATTATTAAATATATCATTCATAATTCTTTGAAATTCTGAGGGTGCATTTTTGAGTCCAAAGGGCATAACATTCCATTCAAAATGCCCAAAGGGAACAGTAAAGGCTGTTTTGTATCTATCTTTTCTGCAATTTGTATTTGCCAAAATCCTGACTTTAAATCAAATTTTGAAAATATTTTTGCTGAATGTAATCTATTAATTAAATCTCTTTTATTTGGAATAGGGTATCTTATCCATTGTAAAACTTTATTTAAGGGTTTATAATTTATAACCAATCTTGGTACCCCTCTTTCTAATTCTGATTGTTTGACAACATAGAAGGCTGAACAACTCCAGGGTGATTTTGATTTTCTTATTAATTTTTTATCTAATAACATTTCTATTTCTTTTTTGCAATGTTCTAAAAATTCTTGATTCATCTGTATCGGTCTTGCCTTAGTAGGTATATTTCTTTCATTAAAATCTTTTTCATAAGGTAAATCTACTATATGATGTTTTCTCTCCCAAAAAGCATTTGGAATATTACTACATAAATCTTTTACAAATAAATCTTGAATTTCTTTAATCTTTTGCTTTATTTTTGAATCTTGTAATCTTTCTTCTATTTTTTCATATGTTATTTCTTCTTTTAAAAAATTAATTTGATTTCTTTTTCTTTCTATTAAATTGATCTGTCTAAATATTGAATTATTTTGAAGCATATTTATCTCTCTTTGTTTTACAGGATTTATGAAAGGAAAGGAAATCTTCCTACCATGTATATTAGTTTCTAAGCCATTATTATCAACTTTGAAAGGGTAAATTTGAGTTAAAAATGGAGTACCTAAAATTACATCTTGACTTATATCTTTGACTAAAGTGAAAACATTTTTGAAACAATATCCATCACAACATATATGAGCTTGACTTAGTTTATATCTAATATTCAGAGGTTTTGAATTTGCTGTATATAATTGTTCATTTGTTTTTTCATAATATATTGTAGGTATAATTCCTTCTCTTATAACATTATGATCTGCTCCTGAGTCAAATAAAGCAATTAAATCTAATTTGAATTTTCCAACAACTAATTTAATCTTTATATACCACTTTTGAAATTCTATTTTCTGTATTGAATTAATAAATTTATTATTATCTATTTCATCTTCTAAAGGTATTTTGTCTTCTTGTATATGACTTTGACTAGTACTTGGTAAATCTTTTTTATCTATCCAATATTTCATTTCTAATTCTAGATCTTTTTGTTTTAATTCAAATATGTCTTTTTGCATTTGATTGACTTGTTTTTTAAGTATATTAACTTCATTTTGTAAATCCCTAGTAGTTATTTGTTTTATTATACTTTGACTTGGATATTTATCTAATAATTTACCTAAACTAAAATTTTCTTGCATTTGAGGAGTTTTTTGCTTTGACTCTTCTTCTAAGATTAGATCTTTTAACTTATTTAAGTATTCCTTCTTTATTTCATTATCTGGAATTTCTTGGATTAAATCAAATATTGCTTTTTTCTTATCTTTTGAAATAACATTTATGTTACATAAACCATGACTACTTTGATTTGAATCTGAATTATTTTCTTCTCTTTCAGACTCTTCTTCTTTTTCAGAATTTGAATTATCTTGTAACTTATCTAATAAATTATTTAATTCATATCTTAATTCTCTAACTTTACTTTTCTTCTTCCAACATTTATCTGCTGTATGACCTGGTTTTCCACAATTCCAACAATTTCCTATAGGTTTTCTTTGATTTTGATTATTTTGATTATTAGATTGTTTTTTATAAAATTTCTTTTTCTTATAACTTTTTCTATGATATTCATCACTATGTTGTTTTTGTTTAAATCTTCTTTGTTTTTTCTTATATGAAATTGAAGGGGCTTCTATCTTTTCTATCCCAAAAGCTTCACAAAAACATCCTAATTCTATTCTAGTATTTTTCTTATCTTTTCTATATTTCTGTTGTAGTTTTAATTCTGAACATAGATTTAATCCTTCTTTTTTAACAAAGGCAAACAATTGTCCAAAAGTTAATTCTTGAAAGGGTATATCTTCAAACCCTGTCTCACTCTTAAGTTTTTGAATAATTCTTTCTGCAAACAATTTTGGTAATCCCATTATAAATCTTTCTTTCCAAAATGATGAATTACAGTCTTGTCTTCTTAATACCTGGGTTAAAAACACATCTCTATACCATCTATAATCTGTTAAAGTTGGACATCTTAAATTTGTTAAAACTATTTTTGATGAATTAAATTCTTCTTTTGGATTTCCTATAAAATACATTGAAATTGTTACTATTAAATATTCACAAGCATCATTTCTTTCAGCATATTCATTTTCTGTTCCTTCTATTAAAACTAAAGACTTATGATTCAAAATTTCATTCTTTGCTTCTAAACTTAATGAATTATCCCACCAATTTTTGAGTTGACCTGTAAATCCTTGGACTATTAACATACATGCAGTTTCTTCAGCTTGATTATGTATTTTGTAAGCTGCTCTAGCCATACCCATTTCTTGAAGTGTGTTCATTATTTCATATTCTGATTTACCATCTATATTCCATTCTGTTATTGATAATCCATCATATTTATTTCTAGTAAATTGATTTCTTTCTTCAAATTGTATATCTATTGGAGTAGGTCTTCTATAATAATTCTTAGTATTTTGATTTTTAAATTTCCTTCTTCTAAAAATTCTATTAACTTCATTATCACTATTCTGAAAATTATCACTTATCTTATTTATTTCTTTTGTAGTATTATTTTCTTCTGAACTATCTGTATTTTGAGTATCATTATCAGAAACATCATTTGAAATATTAGAATTTTCACTTTCTTCACTACTATTTTCATTTTCCTCTTGTATAGTATCTAAACAATTTATATTTTTACTGGTAGATCCTAATTCAAAAAGTTTATTTGATATTTTTACTAATATATTATCAGTCTTTGGACTAAAACTTACCTTTTGTTTTTCTAAGTTATTATCAATTTTAAAATATGGTTTTGCAATCTCATTAAAAGGTGTTTTTATTTTATCATTTTCTGAAATCTTGTTTGAAATATGATCTACTTGGTTAGCTATTGTACTTAATATTTGATTTGAATAATTATTTTGGTGCATTAATCTATTAATATTTTCATTATTATCATTTGCTACTTTAAAAGGATCAGCTATAATTTCTCCTTTAGAAGTTTGAATTTTTAAAGGTTGTAGAGGAGGGTGAATTGAACTTACAACTTCATTATTAGTTAAAATCCATTTTTTATATAGACTTGTATTTACTTCTATAGCTGGTTTTTTGAGAAAATCATTTATACCTTCTTTTGACAAAAATATAAGTAAAAATGTATAGAAAGGAATATTTGTTTTTAATTTTTTCATTTCCAAAACCCATTCTTCTTTTAATTTAGTCCTAACTTTTTTATCTAATTGTTTATACCATATTCTCTTTTCTTTATGATAATCATCTTTCATTTCTTTTTTGAAAAAATCTAACATTGGTTCAAATTCTTTTCCTGAAGTTATAACATTAATCATGCTTTCTGTATTAGGTGAAGTTGGAACAAAATTATTTTGGGTTGGTGAATTTGAGGCTGAATTTCTATGGGCTTCTGGAATTGGTGTAGTAAATCTATATCTTTGATGTATATCAGAAAAATTTGAAAATGATTGTCTTGCTCTAGAAGATTCTGGTCTATCTTGATTAGGTCTTTCTCTATGTGAATTAAATCTTATTATAATTCTACCATCTTCTTGTTCTCTTATTTGACTAACATCTCTTCTTTCAATATTTCTTAAAGGTTGAGGTTCATTTATGATGAATTGATCAGGTATAGTTATTTCATTCCATTTTAATCTTTTTGGTGTAAATATTGTAGGTTTCTCAGCATCTATTTCTAACAATATTGTTTCCTCTTTGGTTGTAGGTAACCTATTAAATCTTGGATTAATTTGAGAAGACATTAATCTAAAATAAACTCTATATATTATTACAAAATTCTTACAATTCTTATGAAATTCATCTCCTTGTAAATGAACATCTAATATTAAAGAATCTAAAATCATTTGATCTGTTAAGTCTACTGAGAAGTTTGGGGTACAATTGAAATATATTGGACCATTACATATATTTGTTTGGACTAAAGACATTAAAGAACTTTGATATTTTTTGAGTCTTTTATCTCTTAAGGCTAAGTATATTGGAGAATCAACTCCTATATGAACTAAAGGTTTTACTGCTACCTGTACTAATCCTATATGAATATATCTATAATTTCTTTTAATATATTTATTTATAGTACTTTGATTAAATAAGGGTATACTTTGATATTCTTGATTAATACTTAAAGTTTCTTCATGGGTTTTAATAGAAAATGCAACTTTGAAATCAGTAGATCCTACTTTATATATATTTTCTATGTTTTCTTTTGGTATTGTCCAATTTAAATAATTTATAGGCATATGATATTCATTACTTCCAACAATATTCTGGTACTTTGAGCTATTAGATCCTAGATCTAAAAATTTTCTAAGTCTAATTGCCATATTTCTTAAGGTTTGGTTTAATCTTTTCTAGTTTTCTGTCCTAGGAGGGTCGTACGGGAACACTATGCGTGGAACACCTCTAACCTGGGCTTACCAACCGACTTACAAGCTTACCAACGTAAATCCAAACCCCTATTTCAGACAACTATGAAGATTCTACCAAAACTTATGAAAATATGATACTTAAACTTATTAAACTCTTAAATCTTTGATCTGAATGACTCTGATACCATTCAACGCAGAAGCCTTCTTCTTTGAACACAGATTGGGCAGTTACAAACTATTTGATAATTTGGAAGTCTATTACAGATTGGACACAGGACAGTTAATCTAGGGATCCTATCACAGAACCAACATGGAATTCTAATTCTAAGGGAAAATCTAGGTTTGAAAGATAATGCCATGCAAATAATTTTAAAACAATAAATAAACTTACAGTTTGAAAACACAATTGAAGCAAAGGTCTGCTTCGTAGAAATCTTTGATTCACAAACTTTGATTACAGAAGTAATGAATATCATATGCCTATAAATTATTCAAATTGGACAATACCAAAAGAAAACATAGAAAATATATATAAAGTAGGATCTACTGATTTCAAAGTTGCATTTTCTATTAAAACCCATGAAGAAACTTTAAGTATTAATCAAGAATATCAAAGTATACCCTTATTTAATCAAAGTACTATAAATAAATATATTAAAAGAAATTATAGATATATTCATATAGGATTAGTACAGGTAGCAGTAAAACCTTTAATTCATATAGGAGTTGATTCTCCAATATACTTAGCCTTAAGAGATAAAAGACTCAATAAATATCAAAGTTCTTTAATGTCTTTAGTCCAAACAAATATATGTAATGGTCCAATATATTTCAATTGTACCCCAAACTTCTCAGTAGACTTAACAGATCAAATGATTTTAGATTCTTTAATATTAGATGTTCATTTACAAGGAGATGAATTTCATAAGAATTGTAAGAATTTTGTAATAATATATAGAGTTTATTTTAGATTAATGTCTTCTCAAATTAATCCAAGATAGGGGTAAATTAGGAATTTTGGGGAATCGTGTGCAATTTCTAGGGCTTTTAATGACCGAAACAATCTTGTTATTTTTCCAGGCTTTCAAGACCACAAGAAACTTGTTTTCTCTAATATTTAATGTTTTTGCATCATATCATGTAGATCCTACGAAAAACGAATGGGAAGTTCCGTTGTTGAAAATTTTCAAAACACAATAGGGGTAAATTAGGAATTTTGGGGAGTCGTGTGCAATTTCTAGAGCTTTAATGACCGAAACAATCTTGTTTACTCTCATATATATTGTTTTGGCAGCATATCAAGTTAAATATTATGCAAAACATATGAAAAATCCGGCTGTTGACAATTTCTAAATTTGATAGGGGTAAATTGGGAATTTAGGGGAATCGTGTGCAATTTTTCGGGGCTTCAAGATCCACAAGAATCTTGTTTACTCTAATATTTATTGTTTTGCATCACATCATGTAATCTTATGAGAAATAGAAGAAAATTTCCGTTGTTAAAAATTTACAAAATTCCATAAGGGTAAATTAAAAGTTTCGTGGAATTGTCTGCAATTTCCGGGACTTTACTAAACACAACAATCTTGCTTACTCTCATACATATTGTGTTGGAAGTGTATCAAGTTGATCTAATTGAAAACTGATGAAAAGTTCTTGTTGAAAATTTTCAAAATTCAATAGGGGTAAATTGGGAATTTTGGGAAATCGTGTGCAATTTTTCGGGGCTTTAACGACCACAACAATTTTTGTTACTCTAATATATATATATATAAATATATATATATTGCATCAGATCATGTAGATCTTATAAAAAATAGATGAAAAGTTTTGTTGTTGAAAATTTTCAAAATTTCATAAGGGTAAATTAGGAATTTTGGGGAATGGACTGTAATTTCCTCGGTTTACTGACCACAACAATCTGGTTTACTCTTATGTATATTGTGTTTGCAGCATATCAAGTCGATCTTTTGGAAAACGGATGAGAAGTTCCGTTGTTGAAAATATTCAAAATTCCACAGTGGTAAATTAGCAATCTTGGTGAGTTGTTTGCAATTTTCTTAGCTTTACTGACCACAACAATCTTGTTTACTCTCATACATATTGGTTGGCAGCATATCTAGTCGATCAAATGGAAAACAAATGAAAAATTCCGCTGTTGAAATTTTTTAAAACTCCATAGTGATAAATTGGGAATTTTGTGGAATAGTGTGCAATTTTTCGGGGCTTTAAGGTCCACAATAATCTTGTTTTCCCTAATATCTATTGTTTTTGCATCATATCATGTAGATCTTATGAAAAACAGATGAAAAGTTGCGTTGTTGAAAATTTTCAAATTTCTATAAGGGTAAATTAGGAATTTTTGGGAATCGTGTGCAATTTCATGGGCTTTATTGACCATAACAATCTTGTTTACTCTCATAGATATTGTTTAGGAAGAATATCAAGTTAATCTAATTGAAAACATATGAAAAATTCCGTTGTTGAAATTTTTTAAAATTATATAGGGTTAAATAAGGGTTTTTTGGGGAATCGTGTGTACTATTCTAGGGCTTTAATGACCCAAAAAAAACTTGTTTATTTTGATATATATTTTTGTAGCTGCATACCAAGTCGATCTATCGAAAACTGGTAAAAAATCTTAAAACTCATTGGGGTAGAATATGGTTTTTAGGGAATCTTGTGCAATTTCTGGGGCTATAATGACCATAACAATCCTATTTATTTTAATATATATTGTTTTAGCAGCATAGTATGTGTATCAAATTGGAAAACGGATGAAATGCTCCGCTCTCGTAAAATTTCAAAATTCCGAAGGGGTAAATTGGGAATTTTGAGGAATCGTGTGTTATTTTTCCAGGCTTTCAGGACCACAAGAAACTTGTTTTCTCTAATATTTAATGTTTTTGCATCATATCATGTAGATCGTACGAAAAATGAATGGGAAGTTCCGTTGTTGAAAATTTTCAAAACACAATAGGGATAAATTAGGAATTTTGGGGAGTCGTGTGCAATTTCTAGAGCTTTAATGACCGAAACAATCTTGTTTACTCTCATATATATTGTTTTGGCAGCATATCAAGTTAAATATTACGGAAAACATATGAAAAATCCAGCTGTTGACAATTTCTAAATTTGATAGGGGTAAATTGGGAATTTTGGGGAATCGTGTGCAATTTTTCGGGGCTTTAAGATCCACAAGAATCTTGTTTACTCTAATATTTATTGTTTTGCATCACATCACGTAATCTTATGAGAAATGGAAGAAAATTTCCGTTGTTAAAAATTTACAAAATTCCATAAGGGTAAATTAAAAGTTTCGTGGAATTGTCTGCAATTTCCGGGACTTTACTAAACACAACAATCTTGCTTACTCTCATACATATTGTGTTGGAAGTGTATCAAGTTGATCTAATTGAAAACTGATGAAAAGTTCTTGTTGAAAATTTTCAAAATTCAATAGGGGTAAATTGGGAATTTTGGGAAATCGTGTGCAATTTTTCGGGGCTTTAACGACCACAACAATTTTTGTTACTCTAATATATATATATATATATATATATATATATATATATATGTATATTGCATTAGATCATGTAGATCTTATAAAAAATAGATGAAAAGTTTCGTTGTTGAAAATTTTCAAAATTTCATAAGGGTAAATTAGGAATTTTGGGGAATGGACTGTAATTTCCTCGGTTTACTAACCACAACAATCTGGTTTACTCTTATGTATATTGTGTTTGCAGCATATCAAGTCGATCTTTTGGAAAACGGATGAGAAGTTCCGTTGTTGAAAATATTCAAAATTCCACAGTGGTAAATTGGCAATTTTGGTGAGTTGTTTGCAATTTTCTTGGCTTTACTGACCACAACAATCTTGTTTACTCTCATACATATTGGTTGGCAGCATATCTAGTCGATCTAATGGAAAACAAATGAAAAATTCCGCTGTTGAAATTTTTTAAAACTCCATAGTGATAAATTGGGAATTTTGTGGAATCGTGTGCAATTTTTCGGGGCTTTAAGGTCCACAATAATCTTGTTTTCCCTAATATCTATTGTTTTTGCATCATATCATGTAGATCTTATGAAAAACAGATGAAAAGTTGCGTTGTTGAAAATTTTTAAATTTCTATAAGGGTAAATTAGGAATTTTTGAGAATCGTGTGCAATTTCATGGGCTTTATTGACCATAACAATCTTGTTTACTCTCATAGATATTGTTTAGGAAGAATATAAAGTCAATCTAATTGAAAACATATGAAAAATTCCGCTGTTGATAATTTTAAAAATTATATAGGGTTAAATTAGGGTTTTTTGGGGAATCATGTGTAATATTCTAGGGCTTTAATGACCCAAAAAAAACTTTTTTACTTTGATATATATTTTTGTAGCAGCATACCAAGTCGATAAAATTAAAACTGGTAAAAATTTTAAAAACTCATTGGGGTAGAATATGGTTTTTAGGGAATCTTGTGCAATTTCTGGGGCTATAATGACCATAACAATCCTGTTTATTTTAATATATATTGTTTTAGCAGCATATTATGTGTATCAAATCGGATGAAATGCTCCGCTGTTGAAAACTTTCAAAATTCCGAAGGGGTAAATTGGGAATTTTGAGGAATCGTGTGTTATTTTTCCAGGCTTTCAGGACCACAAGAAACTTGTTTTCTCTAATATTTAATGTTTTTGCATCATATCATGTAGATCGTACGAAAAATGAATGGGAAGTTCCGTTGTTGAAAATTTTCAAAACACAATAGGGATAAATTAGGAATTTTGGGGAGTCGTGTGCAATTTCTAGAGCTTTAATGACCGAAACAATCTTGTTTACTCTCATATATATTGTTTTGGCAGCATATCAAGTTAAATATTACGGAAAACATATGAAAAATCCAGCTGTTGACAATTTCTAAATTTGATAGGGGTAAATTGGGAATTTAGGGGAATCGTGAGCAATTTTTCGGGGCTTTAAGATCCACAAGAATCTTGTTTACTCTAATATTTATTGTTTTGCATCACATCACGTAATCTTATGAGAAATAGAAGAAAATTTCCGTTGTTAAAAATTTACAAAATTCCATAAGGGTAAATTAAAAGTTTCGTGGAATTGTCTGCAATTTCCGGGACTTTACTGAACACAACAATCTTGCTTACTCTCATACATATTGTGTTGGAAGCGTATCAAGTTGATCTAATTGAAAACTGATGAAAAGTTCTTGTTGAAAATTTTCAAAATTCAATAGGGGTAAATTGGGAATTTTGGGAAATCGTGTGCAATTTTTCGGGGCTTTAATGACCACAACAATTTTTCTTACTCTAATATATATATATATATATATATATATATATATGTATATTGCATCAGATCATGTAGATCTTATAAAAAATAGATGAAAAGTTTCGTTGTTGAAAATTTTCAAAATTTCATAAAGGTAAATTAGGAATTTTGGGGAATGGACTGTAATTTCCTCGGTTTACTGACAACAACAATCTGGTTTACTCTTATGTATATTGTGTTTGCAGCATATCAAGTCGATCTTTTGGAAAACGGATGAGAAGTTCCGTTGTTGAAAATATTCAAAATTCCACAGTGGTAAATTAGCAATTTTGGTGAGTTGTTTGCAATTTTCTTGGCTTTACTGACCACAACAATCTTGTTTACTCTCATACATATTGGTTGGCAGCATATCTAGTCGATCTAATGGAAAACAAATGAAAAATTCCGTTGTTGAAATTTTTTAAAACTCCATAGTGATAAATTGGGAATTTTGTGGAATCGTGTGCAATTTTTCGGGGCTTTAAGGTCCACAATAATCTTGTTTTCCCTAATATCTATTGTTTTTGCATCATATCATGTAGATCTTATGAAAAACAGATGAAAAGTTGCGTTGTTGAAAATTTTTAAATTTCTATAAGGGTAAATTAGGAATTTTTGGGAATCGTGTGCAATTTCATGGGCTTTATTGACCATAACAATCTTGTTTACTCTCATAGATATTGTTTAGGAAGAATATCAAGTCAATCTAATTGAAAACATATGAAAAATTGTGCTGTTGAAAATTTTTAAAATTATATAGGGTTAAATTAGGGTTTTTTGGGGAATCGTGTGTAATATTCTAGGGCTTTAATGACCCAAAAAAAACTTGTTTACTTTGATATATATTTTTGTAGCAGCATACCAAGTCGATCTAATTAAAACTGGTAAAAATTTTAAAAACTCATTGGGGTAGAATATGATTTTTAGGGAATCTTGTGCAATTTCTGGGGCTATAATGACCATAACAATCCTGTTTATTTTAATATATATTGTTTTAGCAGCATATTATGTGTATCAAATTGGAAAACGGATTAAATGCTCCGCTATCGTAAACTTTCAAAATTCAGAAGGGGTAAATTGGGAATTTTGATGCAGAGTGTTCAAAGAAAGATAGAATCTTTTATGAGTTAATTTTGGTAGATTCAAATTCTATTGATATTTCCCATAAAAAAGATGATAAAAATGAGATTGTTTATTCAAAGATCATAATTAAAAATGTCATTTCCCAAGTAGAATGGGGAAATTCTTTAGAAAAACCCTTTTCTGTTAGATTCAAACTTCCTTCATATAACTACCATGACTATCGAATGGCATGGTATAGAGTCTTATATGTTCGTCCTTTTTCACATTCTTGGTTCATAACCTTTCACAATGATATTTCAAAGAATTTTCCTATTTGGTTTTATGAGTGGTTCAAAAAGATAGGATCAGATTCTTCAATTCTCCCTCAAACTATCAAAAAAGGTCTAGAAGTAAATAAAATACAAGTTGAGGAAATACTGATATTTCAAATGATGTTTCAGATAATGATAGTAATATACAAGAATCAGATGAAGATAATACTATAAAAGAAATAAATAAAATAAGTAATAATTTTCAAAATAGTGATAATGAAGTAAATAGAATTTTTAGAAGAAAAAGATTTAAAAATCAAAATACTAAGAATTATTATAGAAGACCTACTCCAGTAGATATACAATTTGAGGAAAGAAACCAATTTACAAAAAATAAATATGATGGGTTATCAATAACAGAGTGGAATATAGATGGAAAATCAGAATATGAGATAATGAATACTTTACAAGAAATGGGAATGGCTAGAGCAGCCTATAAGATACATAATCAAGCTGAAAAAACTGCATGTATGCTAATAGTTCAAGGATTTACAGGTCAACTCAAAAACTGGTGGGATAATTCTTTAAGTATAGAAGCAAAAAATGAGATACTAAATCATAAATCTTTAGTATTAATAGAAGGCACAGAAAATGAATATACAGAAAGAAGTGATGCATGTGAATATTTGATAATAACTATATCTATGTATTTTATAGGAAATCCAAAAGAAGAATTTAATTCATCAAAGATAGTTTTAACAAATTTAAGATGCCCAACTTTAACAGATTATAGATGGTATAAGGATGTATTTTTAACCCAAGTATTAAGAAGACAAGACTGTAATTCATCATTTTGGAAAGAAAGATTTATAATGGGATTACCAAAATTATTTGCAGAAAGAATTATTCAAAAACTTAAGAGTGAAACAGGGTTTGAAGATATACCCTTTGAAGAATTAACTTTTGGTCAATTGTTTGCTTTTGTCAAAAAAGAAGGATTAAATTTGTGTTCAGAATTAAAATTACAACAAAAATATAGAAATGATAAGAAAAATACAAGGATAGAATTAGGATGTTTCTGTGAAACTTTTGGTATAGAAAAGATAGAAGCTCCTTCAACATCATATAAGAAAAAACAAAGAAGATTTAAACAGAAACAAAATAATGAAGAATATCATAGAAAAAGTTATAGGAAAAAGAAATTTCATAAAAGACAATCTAATAATCAAAATAATCAAGATCAAAAGAAACCTATTGGAAATTGTTGGAATTGTGGTAAACCAGGCCATACAGCAGATAGATGCTGGAAAAAGAAAAATAAAGTTAGAGAATTAAGATATGAATTAAATAATATACTAGATAGATTACAAGATAACTCAGAATCAGATAAAGAATCAGATAGGCAAGAAGAAAATTCAGATTCAAATCAAAGTAGTCATGGATTATGTAATATAAATGTTATATCAAAAGATAAAAAAGAAGCTATATTTGATTTAATTCAAGAAATTCCAGATAATGAAATTAAAAAAGAATATTTAAATAAATTAAAAGATCTAATCTTAGAAGAAGAATCAAAACAAAAACCTCAAATACAAGAAAATTTTAGTTTAGGTAAATTATTTGATAAGTATCCTAGTCAAAATATTATAAAACAAATAACTACTAGAGATTTACAAAATGAAGTTAATATACTTAAGAAACAAGTTAATCAAATGCAAAAAGATATTTTTGAATTAAAACAAAAAGATTTAGAATTAGAAATGAAGTATTGGATAGATAAGAAAGACTTACCAAGTACAAGTCAAAGTAATATTCAAGAAGATAAAATACCTTTAGAAAATGAAATAGATAATAATAAATTTATTAATTCAATACAGAAAATAGAATTTCAAAAGTGGTATATAAAGATCAAATTAGTAGTTGGAAATTTCCAATTAGATTTAATTGCTTTATTTGACTCAGGTGCTGACCATAATGTTATAAGAGAAGGAATTATACCTACAATTTATTATGAAAAAACAAATGAACAATTATATACTGCTAATTCAAAACCTTTGAATATTAGATATAAATTAAGCCAAGCTCATATATGTTGTGATGGATATTGTTTCAAAAATGTTTTTACCTTAGTAAAAGATATAAGTCAAGATGTAATTTTAGGAACTCCATTTTTAACTCAAATTTACCCTTTTAAAGTAGATAATAATGGTTTAGAAACTAATATACATGGTAGAAAGATTTCATTTCCTTTCATTAATCATGTTAAACAAAGAGAGATAAATATGCTTCAAAATAATTCAATCTTTAGGCAGATTAATTTAATAGAAAGAAAAAGAAATCAAATAAATTTTTTAAAAGAAGAAATAACATATGAAAAGATAGAGGAAAGATTACAAGATTCAAATATAAAACAAAAGATAAAAGAAATTCAAGATTTGTTTATAAAAGATTTATGTAGTAATATTCCTAATGCATTTTGGGAAAGAAAACAACACATAGTAGATTTACCTTATGAATCAAATTTCAATAATAGAAACATACCAACCAAGGCTAGACCAATTCAAATGAATCAAGAATTTTTAGAACATTGTAAGAAAGAAATAGAAATGTTATTGGAAAAGAAATTAATAAGAAAATCAAAATCTCCTTGGAGTTGTTCAGCTTTTTATGTGGTAAAACAAGCAGAATTAGAAAGAGGAGTACCAAGATTAGTTATAAATTACAAACCTTTAAACAAAGTTTTACAATGGATTAGATACTCAATACCTAATAAGAGAGATTTAATAAATAGATTACATTCTGCAAAAATATTTTCAAAATTTGATTTAAAATCAGGATTTTGGCAGATTCAAATTGCTGAAAAAGATAGATATAAAACAGCTTTTACTGTCCCTTTTGGACATTACGAATGGAATGTAATGCCTTTTGGTCTCAAAAATGCACCCTCAGAATTTCAAAGAATTATGAATGATATATTTAATAATTATAGTCATTTTATAATAGTTTATATTGATGATATATTAGTTTATTCAAATAATATTGAACAGCATATAAAACATTTAAATATTTTGTATTATATAATCAAAAAGAATGGTTTAGTTTTGTCTGAATCAAAAATGAAATTATTTCAAACTTCAATAAGATTCTTAGGCCATGATATATATAAAGGATTAATTAAACCCATAAATAGATCAATAAACTTTACTGAAAAATTTCCAGATCAGATAAAAGATAAAAATCAACTTCAAAGATTTTTAGGATGTCTTAATTATATATCAGATTTTTTCCCAGACCTTAGGAAATTATGTAAGCCTCTGTTTGATAGACTTAAAAAGAATCCTCCTGAATGGTCTGTAGAACATACTCAAATAGTTAGATAAATCAAAGATAAGATCAAAGTCCTTCCGTGTCTAGGAATTCCACATCCAAATGCATTCATGATAGTTGAAACAGATGCATCAGATTTAGGATATGGAGGAATACTAAAACAAAGATTACATTTAAAAGAAAATTTGATTAGATTTCATTTTGGTGTTTGGTCAGGACCCCAGAAAAATTATTCAACAATCAAAAAAGAGATTTTATCAATTGTTCTATGTATTTCAAAGTTTCAAGACGATCTTTTTAATTAAAAATTTCTTTTAAGAATAGATTGCAAGTCTGCAAAAGAAGTTTTAACCAAGGATGTTCAAAATATTGTTTCTAAACAAATTTTTGCTAGATGGCAGGCTATCTTGTCTGTATTTGATTTTGAAATAGAATTTATCAAAGGAGAAAATAATTCTTTACCAGATTTTCTTACAAGAGAATTTTTACAAGGACATAATTGATTACAAATTTCTTTTCAGATGGAACCCTTCAAAAACCTCTCATCCAAAGATTATGAAATCCCTGAATCCAAAGAAATAGTAAGATATCCTCCTACACCTCAAAAGGCTATTCAGTCTGTCAAACCCCCTTTTCAAAACAGATTTACACTTCTCTCAAATTATTCAAATTTTCCAGAGCTACCCTATAAGTCAGTCCTTGCAGCTCCAAATTGCTCAGATCCCAAAAATATCACTCCTTACCCAAACCACAGGAAAAACAATGATGATGAATCCAAATATATTTCAAAAGGATGGTATGAGGAGATTTGTTTAGCTCCTTACCTTGAGTACCCGAAAGATATCAAAGATTACTTGAGAAGAAAATTTCCTGATAATGTTTATTGGGATGCAGAGTGTTCAAAGAAAGATAGAATCTTTTATGAGTTAATTTTGGTAGATTCAAATTCTATTGATATTTCCCATAAAAAAGATGATAAAAATGAGATTGTTTATTCAAAGATCATAATTAAAAATGTCATTTCCCAAGTAGAATGGGGAAATTCTTTAGAAAAACCCTTTTCTGTTAGATTCAAACTTCCTTCATATAACTACCATGACTATCGAATGGCATGGTATAGAGTCTTATATGTTCGTCCTTTTTCACATTCTTGGTTCATAACCTTTCACAATGATATTTCAAAGAATTTTCCTATTTGGTTTTATGAGTGGTTCAAAAAGATAGGATCAGATTCTTCAATTCTCCCTCAAACTATCAAAAAAGGTCTAGAAGTCTTTGTTGCAAGTTCTGTTGCCCCAGCTTATCAAAAGAGTCTATTGTTTCATTCAGAGTTCAAAGTCCCATGGATCTTTGCCTGGGATCAAGATTTCATCATCTATAGTTAATGTAGATATTCTATAAAAGTATTTTGAAACTTAACATTTACAGATAACTTGTTCAACAAGTAAAGATTGTTAGAGTTTAGAATTAAGTCTTTTAAGACTATAATTGACAAAGTTGTTGCTAACGTACTATGATGATCTTGATTAAATTATCATTCATTTAAAGTTTTACACAAATGATATATGAACATGCACAACAATCAAAGTTTTAGACAAATAATCTTAATGCATAAGTTGTCTCAAAGCCAAATGGAAGCGTAGCATCATTTTCTACTTCCGGAGATGCAACAATAGTTTTTAAATAATCAAACTTAATATAAAAAAGTAAGCTTTTCGAATAGCATTTATAGATATCTTGCACGCTAAGTAAACCTCATTGCGATTCATAGTAATTCGAAACTTAACAACTATAGATAACGTGTGTTCACTGAGTGAGTTCTAAATTATGTCTTTTGAGACATAGTTATAGTTACTGTACTATGATCATAATCAAGATTTCACTATCTATAGTTAGTATAGATATGATATAAAAGTAATTTGAAACTTAACAATTACAGATAACTTGTTCACCAAGTAATAATTGTTGGAGTTCAAAATTAAGTGTTTTAAGACAATAATGGACAAAGTTATTCCTGATGTACCGTGATATTGATTAAAATTTCATTCATTTAAAGTTTTACACAAATGATATGAATATGCACAACAATCAAAGTTTTAAAAAAATTATCTTAATACATAAGCAGTCTCAAAGCCAAATGGAAGGTTGTCATTATTAGCATCGTTACTACTTCCGGAGGTGTAACAATAGTTTTTTTATAATCGAACTTAATATAAAAGTAATTCAAATCTTTTCGAATAATATTTATAAATAACTTGCTCGCTAAGTAAACCTTGTTGCGATTCAAAGTAATTCGAAATTCAACATTTATGGACAACTTGTTCACCAAGTAAAGATTGTTAGAGTTCTAAATTATGTCTTTTGAGACATAGTTAGAGTGAATGATCTTGATCAAGATTCCATTATCTATAAAAGTAATTTGAAACTTAACATTTATAGATAACTTGTTCACCAAGTAAAGATTGTTAGAGTTCAAAATTTACTCTGTGGAAAATGTAATTGACAAAGTAATAGCAAATGAACAGTGATCTTGATTAAACTTTATTTCATGTAAAGTTAATTTGAATTGTCGGCAATCCTCATTGGTTAAGACTGTCGGCAGCTTTTGATTGGACCACTTTACATTATCTTCTGATTGGACCACTTTTCCATTATCTTCTTGTAACCTTTTGAAATTTTCTTCAATCACTTTTGAACTTCTTTGTCTTTGTCTGCCATTTCTGATAATCTTGACAGCATCTTTTGACATATGAGACGTACCTTTTGACTATCTTTGATTGCTTTCGACACCTCATCATTCCATTTTGAAAAATCTTCTTCATTCCAATTTGAAAAATCCTTTTGATCCTTATTTCTTTTAGAAATCAAAAGGGTCTTGTTCATCTTGATCCTCTGCTGGTTTATTTGATGTAGATTCTTCTGAGTTTGCTTTCTCTGATCTTTGAGCCATAAATTCAAAAAACTCATTCTGTAAATCTGGATACTTTTTGAAAGTTTCAAATAAAATTTTGTCTTTTAAAATTTTGTCTTTTGCTGGTAAATCTCTGTCATCTTTGACTCTTTCTTTTCCCTTTGGTGAAGGGGAAACTTCATTTTGATATCTCACTTTTTCTCCTGTTTGAAGAAATTTTGTAATTGATTTTTCTGAACAAATGCTTTGATCAAATTTGAACCACCACTTAATCCTAAATGACCTAAACAATGAAAGAGGGAGTGGTTCTTGCATACACTTTTGAAAAAAGAAATCCCAGGCAAAGATCCATGGGACTTTGAACTCAGAATGAAACAATAAACTCATTTGATATGCTGGAGCAACTGAACTGACTACGAAAACTTCTAGACCACTTTTGACTGTTTGAGGAAGAATTGAAGAATCAGATCCTATCTTTTTGAACCACTCATAAAACCAAATAGGAAAATTTTTTGAAATATCATTGTGAAAGGTTATGAACCAAGAATGTGAAAAAGGACGAACATATAAGACTCTATACCATGCCATTCGATAGTCATGATAGTTATATGAAGGAAGTTTGAATCTAACAGAAAAGGATTTCTCTAAAGAATTTCCCCATTCAATTTGGGAAATGACATTTTTGATAATTATTTTTGAATAAACAATCTCTTTCTTTCCATCTCTCTTATGGGAAATATCAATGGAATTTGAGTCTACTAAGATAAGTTCATAAAATATCCTATCTTTCTTTGAACATTCTGCATCCCAGTAAACTTCATCTGGGGACTTTCTTCTCAAGTAATCTTTGATATCTTTAGGATATTCCAAGTAAGGAGCTAAACATATTTCTTCATACCATCCTTTTGAAATATATTTGGATTTTTCATCAGTTTTTCTTTGATAAGGGTAAGGAGTTATATTTTTGGGATCTGGGCATTTTGGTGAAGCAAGGACTGATTTATATGGTAACTCTGGGAAATTTGAATAATTTGAGAGAGGAGTAAAACGGTTTTGAAAAGGAGGTCTCATAGGCTGAATAGCCTTTTGAGGTGTAGGAGGGTATCTTACTATTTCTTTGGATTCAGGGATTTCATAATCTTTGGATGAGAGGTTTTTGAAGGGTTCCATCTGAAAAGAAATTTGTAATCAATTATGTCCTTGTAAAAATTCTCTTGTAAGAAAATCTGGTAAAGAATTATTTTCTCCTTTGATGAATTCAATTTCAAAATCAAATACAGACAAGATAGCCTGCCATCTAGCAAAAATCTGTTTTGAAACAATATTTTGAACATCTTTGGTTAAAACTTCTTTTGCAGACTTGCAATCTATTCTTAAAAGAAATTTTTTATTAAAAAGATCATCTTGAAACTTTGAAATACATAAAACAATTGATAAAATCTCTTTTTTTAATTGTTGAATAATTCTTCTGGGGTCCTGACCAGACACCAGAATGAAATCTAATCAAATTTTCTTTTGAATGTAATCTTTGTTTTAGTATTCCTCCATATCCTAAATCTGATGCATCTGTTTCAACTATCATGAATGCATTTGGATGTGGAATTCCTAGACACGGAAGGACTTTGATCTTATCTTTGATTTGTCTAACTATTTGAGTATGTTCTACAGACCATTTAGGAGGATTCTTCTTAAGTCTATCAAACAGAGGCTTACATAATTTCCTAAGGTCTGGGAAAAAATCTGATATATAATTAAGACATCCTAAAAATCTTTGAAGTTGATTTTTATCTTTTATCTGATCTGGAAATTTTTCAGTAAAGTTTATTGATCTATTTATGGGTTTAATTAATCCTTTATATATATCATGGCCTAAGAATCTTATTGAAGTTTGATTCAGACAAAACTAAACCATTCTTTTTGATTATATAATACAAAATATTTAAATGTTTTATATGCTGTTCAATATCATTTGAATAAACTAATATATCATCAATATAAACTATTATAAAATGACTATAATTATTAAATATATCATTCATAATTCTTTGAAATTCTGAGGGTGCATTTTTGAGACCAAAAGGCATTACATTCCATTCGTAATGTCCAAAAGGGACAGTAAAAGTTGTTTTATATCTATCTTTTTCAGCAATTTGAATCTGCCAAAATCCTGATTTTAAATCAAATTTTGAAAATATTTTTGCAGAATGTAATCTATTTATTAAATCTCTTTTATTAGGTATTGGGTATCTAATCCATTGTAAAACTTTGTTTAAAGGTTTGTAATTTATAACTAATCTTGGTACTCCTCTTTCCAATTCTGCTTGTTTTACTACATAAAAAGCTGAACAACTCCAAGGAGATTTTGATTTTCTTATTAATTTCTTTTCCAATAACATTTCTATTTCTTTCTTACAATGTTCTAAAAATTCTTGATTCATTTGAATTGGTCTAGCCATGGTCGGTATGTTTCTATCATTGAAATTTGATTCATAAGGTAAATCTACTATGTGTTGTTTTCTTTCCCAAAAGGCATTTGGAATATTACCGCATAAATCTTTTATAAACAAATCTTGAATTTCTTTTATCTTTTGTTTTATATTTGAATCTTGTAATCTTTCCTCTATCTTTTCATATGTTATTTCTTCTTTTAAAAAATTTATTTGATTTCTTTTTCTTTCTATTAAATTAATCTGCCTAAAGATTGAATTATTTTGAAGCATATTTATCTCTCTTTGTTTAACAGGATTAATGAAAGGAAATGAAATCTTTCTACCATGTATATTAGTTTCTAAACCATTATTATCTACTTTAAAAGGGTAAATTTGAGTTAAAAATGGAGTTCCTAAAATTACATCTTGACTTATATCTTTTACTAAGGTAAAAACATTTTTGAAACAATATCCATCACAACATATATGAGCTTGACTTAATTTATATCTAATATTTAGAGGTTTTGAATTTGCAGTATATAATTGTTCATTTGTTTTTTCATAATAAATTGTAGGTATAATTCCTTCTCTTATAACATTATGGTCAGCACCTGAGTCAAATAAAGCAATTAAATCTAATTTGAAATTTCCAACTACTAATTTGATCTTTATATACCACTTTTGAAATTCTATTTTCTGTATTGAATTAATAAATTTATTATTATCTATTTCATTTTCTAAAGGTATTTTATCTTCTTGAATATTACTTTGACTTGTACTTGGTAAATCTTTCTTATCTATCCAATACTTCATTTCTAATTCTAAATCTTTTTGTTTTAATTCAAAAATATCTTTTTGCATTTGATTAACTTGTTTCTTAAGTATATTAACTTCATTTTGTAAATCTTTAGTAGTTCTTTGTTTTATAATATTTTGACTAGGATACTTATCAAATAATTTACTTAAACTAAAATTTTCTTGTATTTGAGGTTTTTGTTTTGATTCTTCTTCTAAGATTAGATCTTTTAATTTATTTAAATATTCTTTTTTAATTTCATTGTCTGGAATTTCTTGAATTAAATCAAATATAGCTTCTTTTTTATCTTTTGATATAACATTTATATTACATAATCCATGACTACTTTGATTTGAATCTGAATTTTCCCTATCCGATTCTTCTTCTTTTTCAGATCCTGAATTTTCTTGTAATCTGTCTAAAATATTATTTAATTCATATCTTAATTCTCTAACTTTACTTTTCTTTTTCCAGCATCTATCTGCTGTATGCCCTGGTTTACCACAATTCCAACAATTTCCAATAGGTTTCTTTTGATCTTGATTTTGATTATTAGATTGTCTTTTATGAAATTTCTTCTTCCTATAACTTTTCCTATGATATTCTTCATTATTTTGTTTTTGTTTAAATTTTCTTTGTTTTTTCTTATATGATATTGAAGGAGCTTCTATCTTTTCTATTCCAAAAGTTTCACAAAAACATCCCAATTCTATTCTAGTATTTTTCTTATCATTTCTATATTTTTGCTGTAGTTTTAATTCTGAACATAAATTTAATCCTTCTTTTTTAACAAAAGCAAACAATTGACCAAAAGTTAATTCTTCAAAGGGTATATCTTCAAACCCTGTTTCACTCTTAAGTTTTTGAATAATTCTTTCTGCAAATAATTTTGGTAATCCCATTATAAATCTTTCTTTCCAAAATGATGAATTACAGTCTTGTCTTCTTAATACTTGGGTTAAAAACACATCCCTAAACCATCTATAATCTGTTAAAGTTGGGCATCTTAAATTTGTTAAAACTATCTTTGATGAATTAAATTCTTCTTTTGGATTTCCTATAAAATACATAGATATAGTTATTATCAAATATTCACATGCATCACTTCTTTCTGTATATTCATTTTCTGTGCCTTCTATTAATACTAAAGATTTATGATTTAGTATCTGATTTTTTGCTTCTATACTTAAAGAATTATCCCACCAGTTTTTGAGTTGACGTGTAAATCCTTGAACTATTAGCATACATGCAGTTTCTTCAGCTTGATTATGTATCTTATAGACTGCTCTAGCCATACCCATTTCTTGTAAAGTATTCATTATCTCATATTCTAATTTTCCATCTATATTCCACTCTGTTATTGATAACCCATCATATTTATTTTTTGTAAATTGATTTCTTTCTTCAAATTGTATATCTACTGGAGTAGGTCTTCTATAATAATTCTTAGTATTTTGATTTTTAAATCTTTTTCTTCTAAAAATTCTATTTACTTCATTATCAATATTTTGATAAGTATTGGATAGATAAGAAAAATTATTTTATGAATAGTTAGAAATGAAATAGATAATAATAAATTTATTAATTCAATACAGAAAATAGAAGTTTCCATTATACACCCTCCTATTGGAACATCCAAACTATCAAATTGTTTGCAACTGCCCTATCTGTGTTTATCAAAGAAGACTTCCGCGTTGGTAAGCCCAGGTTAAGGGTGTTCCACGCATAGTGTTCCCGTACGACCCTCCTGAGACAGAAAACTAGAAAAGATTAGAACAAACCTTAAGAAATATGGCGATTAGACTTAGAAAATTGTTGAATCCAGGATCTAGTAGCTTAAATTACCAGAATATAGTGCAAAGTAATGAATACCATATGCCTATTAATTATTCATATTGGACAATACCTAAAGAAAATATTTATAACGTAGGAACTATTGATTTTAAAATTGCTTTTTCAATCAAAACTCATGAAGAAACATTAAGTATTAATCAAGAATCTCAAAGTATAGCTTTATTAAATAAGAATACTATAAATAAATATATCAAAAAAGGTTATAGATATATTCATATAGGACTAGTACAAATAGCAGTAAAACCTCTAGTTCATGTAGGGGTAGATTCACCTATATATTTAGCATTAAGGGATAAAAGATGTAAAAAATATCAAAGTTCATTAATGTCTTTGGTTCAAACAAATATATGTAATGGTCCAATATATTTTAATTGTACTCCAAACTTTTCTGTAGATTTAACTGATCAAATGATTTTAGATTCTCTAATATTGGATGTCCATTTACAAGGGGATGAATTTCATAAAAATTGTAAAAATTTTGCAATAATATATAGAGTATATTTTAGATTAATGTCTTCTCAAATTAATCCCAGATTTAATAGACTACCTACATCCAAAGAAGAAACAATATCGTTAGAGATAGATACTGAGAAACCTACAATTTTTACACCTAAAAGATTAAAATGGAATGAAATTACAATACCTGATCAATTCATCATAAATGAACCACAACCCTTAAGAAATATAGAAAGAAGAGATGTTAGTCAAACAACAGAACAAGAAGATGGAAGAATAATTATAAGATTTAATTCACTAAGAGAAAGACCTAATCAAGATAAACCAGAATCTTCTAGATCAAGACAATCTTTTTTAAACTTTTCTGATATACATCAAAAATATAGATTTACTACACCAATTCCAGAAGCTCATAGTTATTCTGCCTCAAATTCACCAACTCAAAATAATTTTGCTCCAAATTCACCTAATACAGAAAGCATGATAAATGTTATAACAACAGGAAAAGAATTTGAACCTATGCTAGATTTTTTCAAAAAAGAAATGAAAGATGATTATCATAAAGAAAAAAGAATTTGGTATAAACAATTAGAAAAGAAAATAAGAACTAAGTTAAAAGAAGAATGGGTTTTAGAAATGAAACTTTTAAAAACAAATATTCCTTTTTACACTTTTTTATTAATATTTTTATCAAAGGAAGGTATAAATGATTTTTTAAACAAACCTGCAATAGAAGTAAATACTAGCTTATATAAAAAATGGACTTTAATTAATGATGAAGTACTTAGTGCTATACACCCTCCTCTTCAATCTTTAAAAATTCAAACTCTTAAAGGAGAAATCCAAGCCGATCCTTTCAAAGTAGCTAAGGATAGTAATGAAAACATTAATAGAATAATACATCAAAATAATTTTTCAAATCAAATATTAAGTACAATAGCTAATCAAGTAGATCATATATCAAATAAGCTATTAGATGGTGATAAGCCTAAAACAACACCCTTTAATGAAATTTCAAAACCATATTTTCAGATAAATAATAGTCTAGAAAAGCAGAAAGTAAGTTTTAGTCCAAAGACTGATAATATATTAGTAAAGATTTCAAATAAATTATCTGAGTTAGGATCTACTAGTAAAAATATAAATTGTTTAGATATTATACAAGAAGGTGAAAATGAAAATGAAAGTGAAAATTCTGATATTTCAAATACTGATATTTCAAATGATGTTTCAGATAATGATAGTAATATACAAGAATCAGATGAAGATAATACTATAAAAGAAATAAATAAAATAAGTAATAATTTTCAAAATAGTGATAATGAAGTAAATAGAATTTTTAGAAGAAAAAGATTTAAAAATCAAAATACTAAGAATTATTATAGAAGACCTACTCCAGTAGATATACAATTTGAAGAAAGAAACCAATTTACAAAAAATAAATATGATGGTTTATCAATAACAGAGTGGAATATAGATGGAAAATCAGAATATGAGATAATGAATACTTTACAAGAAATGGGAATGGCTAGAGCAGCCTATAAGATACATAATCAAGCTGAAGAAACTGCATGTATGCTAATAGTACAAGGATTTACAGGCCAACTCAAAAACTGGTGGGATAATTCTTTAAGTATAGAAGCAAAAAATGAAATACTAAATCATAAATCTTTAGTATTAATAGAAGGCACAGAAAATGAATATACAGAAAGAAGTGATGCATGTGAATATTGATAATAACTATATCTATGTATTTTAGAGGAAATCCAAAAGAAGAATTTAATTCATCAAAGATAGTTTTAACAAATTTAAGATGCCCAACTTTAACAGATTATAGATGGTATAAAGATGTGTTTTTAACCCAAATATTAAGAAGACAAGACTGTAATTCATCATTTTGGAAAGAAAGATTTATAATGGGATTACCAAAATTATTTGCAGAAAGAATTATTCAAAAACTTAAGAGTGAAACAGGGTTTGAAGATATACCCTTTGAAGAGTTAACTTTTGGTCAATTGTTTGCTTTTGTCAAAAAAGAAGGATTAAATTTATGTTCAGAATTAAAATTACAACAAAAATATAGAAATGATAAGAAAAATACAAGGATAGAATTAGGATGTTTCTGTGAAACTTTTGGTATAGAAAAGATAGAAGCTCCTTCAACATCATATAAGAAAAAACAAAGAAGATTTAAACAGAAACAAAATAATGAAGAATATCATAGAAAAAGTTATAAGAAAAAGAAATTTCATAAAAGACAATCTAATAATCAAAATAATCAAGATCAAAAGAAACCTATTGGAAATTGTTGGAATTGTGGTAAACCAGGCCATACAGCAGATAGATGCTGGAAAAAGAAAAATAAAGTTAGAGAATTAAGATATGAATTAAATAATATACTAGATAGATTACAAGATAACTCAGAATCAGATAAAGAATCAGATAGGCAAGAAGAAAATTCAGATTCAAATCAAAGTAGTCATGGATTATGTAATATAAATGTTATATCAAAAGATAAAAAAGAAGCTATATTTGATTTAATTCAAGAAATTCCAGATAATGAAATTAAAAAAGAATATTTAAATAAATTAAAAGATCTAATCTTAGAAGAAGAATCAAAACAAAAACCTCAAATACAAGAAAATTTTAGTTTAGGTAAATTATTTGATAAGTATCCTAGTCAAAATATTATAAAACAAATAACTACTAAAGATTTACAAAATGAAGTTAATATACTTAAGAAACAAGTTAATCAAATGCAAAAAGATATTTTTGAATTAAAACAAAAAGATTTAGAGTTAGAAATGAAGTATTGGATAGATAAGAAAGATTTACCAAGTACAAGTCAAAGTAATATTCAAGAAGATAAAATACCTTTAGAAAATGAAATAGATAATAATAAATTTATTAATTCAATACAGAAAATAGAATTTCAAAAGTGGTATATAAAAATCAAATTAGTAGTTGGAAATTTCAAATTAGATTTAATTGCTTTATTTGACTCAGGTGCTGACCATAATGTTATAAGAGAAGGAATTATACCTACAATTTATTATGAAAAAACAAATGAACAATTATATACTGCAAATTCAAAACCTCTAAATATTAGATATAAATTAAGTCAAGCTCATATATGTTGTGATGGATATTGTTTCAAAAATGTTTTTACCTTAGTAAAAGATATAAGTCAAGATGTAATTTTAGGAACTCCATTTTTAACTCAAATTTACCCTTTTAAAGTAGATAATAATGGGTTAGAAACTAATATACATGGTAGAAAAATTTCATTTCCTTTCATTAATCCTGTTAAACAAAGAGAGATAAATATGCTTCAAAATAATTCAATCTTTAGGCAGATTAATTTAATAGAAAGAAAAAGAAATCAAATAAATTTTTTAAAAGAAGAAATAACATATGAAAAGATAGAGGAAAGATTACAAGATTCAAATACAAAACAAAAGATAAAAGAAATTCAAGATTTGTTTATAAAAGATTTATGTAGTAATATTCCTAATGCATTTTGGGAAAGAAAACAACACATAGTAGATTTACCTTATGAATCAAATTTCAATGATAGAAACATACCAACCAAGGCTAGACCAATTCAAATGAATCAAGAATTTTTAGAACATTGTAAGAAAGAAATAGAAATGTTATTGGAAAAGAAATTAATAAGAAGATCAAAATCTCCTTGGAGTTGTTCAGCTTTTTATGTAGTAAAACAAGCAGAATTAGAAAGAGGAGTACCAAGATTAGTTATAAATTACAAACCTTTAAACAAAGTTTTACAATGGAATAGATACCCAATACCTAATAAAAGAGATTTAATAAATAGATTACATTCTGCAAAAATATTTTCAAAATTTGATTTAAAATCAGGATTTTGGCAGATTCAAATTACTGAAAAAGATAGATATAAAACAGCTTTTACTGTCCCTTTTGGACATTACGAATGGAAGAGTTTGAATTTTTAAAGATTGAAGAGGAGGGTGTATAGTTTCAAAGAATGCACCCTCAGAATTTCAAAGAATTATAAATGATATATTTAATAATTATAGTCATTTTATAATAGTTTATATTGATGATATATTAGTTTATTCAAATAATATTGAACAGCATATAAAACATTTAAATATTTTGTATTATATAATCAAAAAGAATGGTTTAGTTTTGTTTGAATCAAAAATGAAATTATTTCAAACTTCAATAAGATTCTTAGGCCATGATATATATAAAGGATTAATTAAACCCATAAATAGATCAATAAACTTTACTGAAAAATTTCCAGATCAGATAAAAGATAAAAATCAACTTCAAAGATTTTTAGGATGTCTTAATTATATATCAGATTTTTTCCTAGACCTTAGGAAATTATGTAAGCCTCTGTTTGATAGACTTAAGAAGAATCCTCCTGAATGGTCTGTAGAACATACTCAAATAGTTAGACAAATCAAAGATAAGATCAAAGTCCTTCTGTGTCTAGGAATTCTACATCCAAATGCATTCATGATAGTTGAAACAGATGCATCAGATTTAGGATATGGAGGACTACTAAAACAAAGATTACATTCAAAAGAAAATTTGATTAGATTTCATTCTGGTGTCTGTTCAGGACCCCAACAAAAATTATTCAACAATCAAAAAAGAGATTTTATCAATTGTTTTATGTATTTCAAAGATTCAAGATGATCTTTTTAATAAAAAATTTCTTTTAAGAATAGATTGCAAGTCTGCAAAAGAAGTTTTAACCAAAGATGTTCAAAATATTGTTTCAAAACAAATTTTTGCTAGATGGCAGGCTTTTTATGATAATATATGAGCAAATCTTATCAAACCAATAATTCATACTTATACAATTTAGGGCTTTTTATGAATCGTGAGCACTTTTTCGGGCTTAAATGGTTAAAGATTTTAATTTCCCTTCATACATACTACTTTTACATCATATTAAGTCTATCTGAACAACAAAAATTGAAAATTTCCACTGTCAAAAAATGAGCGAAAATTCATACTTATACAATTTAGGGCTTTTTATGAATCGTGAGCACTTTTTCGGGCTTAAATGGTTAAAGATTTTAATTTCCCTTCATACATACTATTTTTACATCATATTAATTCTATCTGAACAACAAAAATTGAAAATTTCCACTGTCAAAAAATGCGCGAAACTTCATACTTATACAATTTAGGGCTTTTTATGAATCGTGAGCAGTTTTTCGAGCTTAAATGGTTAAAGATTTTAATTTCCCTTCATACATACTATTTTTACATCATATTAAGTCTATCTGAACAACAAAAATTGAAAATTTCCACTGTCAAAAAATGAGCGAAAATTCATACTTATACAATTTAGGGCTTTTTATGAATCGTGAGCACTTTTTCGGGCTTAAATGGTTAAAGATTTTAATTTCCCTTCATACATACTATTTTTACATCATATTAAGTCTATCTGAACAACAAAAATTGAAAATTTCCACTGTCAAAAAATGAGCGAAAATTCATACTTATACAATTTAGAGCTTTTTATGAATCGTGAGCACTTTTTCGGGCTTAAATGGTTAATGATTTTAATTTCCCTTCATACATACTACTTTTACATCATATTAAGTCTATCTGAACAACAAAAATTGAAAATTTCCACTGTCAAAAAATGAGCGAAAATTCATACTTATAACATTTAGGGCTTTTTATGAATCGTGAGTACTTTTTCGGGCTTAAATGGTTAAAGATTTTAATTTCCCTTCATACATACTACTTTTACATCATATTAAGTCTATCTGAACAACAAAAATTGAAAATTTCCACTGTCAAAAAATTAGCGAAAATTCATACTTATACAATTTAGGGCTTTTTATGAATCGTGAGTACTTTTTCGGGCTTAAATGGTTAAAGATTTTAATTTCCCTTCATACATACTACTTTTACATCATATTAAGTCTATCTGAACAACAAAAATTGAAAATTTCCACTGTCAAAAAATGAGCGAAAATTCATACTTATACAATTTAGGGCTTTTTATGAATCGTGAGCACTTTTTCGGGCTTAAATGGTTAAAGATTTTAATTTCCCTTCATACATATTATTTTTACATCATATTAAGTCTATCTGAACAACAAAAATTGAAAATTTCCACTGTCAGAAAATGAGCGAAAATTCATACTTATACAATTAAGGGCTTTTTCTGAATCGTGAGCAGTTTTTCAAGCTTAAATGGTTAAAGATTTTAATTTCCCTTCATACATATTATTTTTACATCATATTAAGTCTATCTGAACAACAAAAATTGATAATTTCCACTGTCAAAAAATGAGCGAAAATTCATACTTATACAATTTAGAGCTTTTTATGAATCGTGAGCACTTTTTCGGGCTTAAATGGTTAAAGATTTTAATTTCCCTTCATACATACTATTTTTACATCATATTAAGTCTATCTGAACAACAAAAATTGAAAATTTCCACTGTCAAAAAATGAGCGAAAATTCATACTTATACAATTTAGGGCTTTTTATGAATCGTGAGCACTTTTTCGGGCTTAAATGGTTAAAGATTTTAATTTCCCTTCATACATACTACTTTTACATCATATTAAGTCTATCTGAACAACAAAAATTGAAAATTTCCACTGTCAAAAAATGAGCGAAAATTCATACTTATACAATTTAGAGCTTTTTATGAACCTTGAGCACTTTTTCGGGCTTAAATAGTTAAAGATTTTAATTTCCCGTCATACATACTATTTTTACATCATATTAATTCTATCTGAACAACAAAAATTGAAAATTTCCACTGTAAAAAAAAGTGCTAAAATTTATAATTATACAATTTAGGGCTTTTATGAATCGTGAGCAGTTTTTCGGGCTTAAATGGTTAAAGATTTTAATTTCCCTTCATACATACTATTTTTACATCATATTAAGTCTATCTGAACAACAAAAATTGAAAATTTCCACTGTCAAAAAATGAGCGAAAATTCATACTTAT
>VALJ01000010.1:73699-115500 GCA_005771605.1 Scutellaria baicalensis
AAGTTTCGTGGAATTATCTGCAATTTCCGGGACTTTACTGAACATATAACACCCCAAAACTTACCTATTAAAATATATATAAATATATATGTATATATATGTATACGTATGTTTAAGTTTCTTTAATTATATATATATATATATAGGCATATCATGGGGTATATGTATATATAGTGTTAAAGTGATAGCCTTGCTTAAGACTAAGGTAAAGATGAGTCACCAAAGCTAGTTACACGTTTGTTGCATGCTATTGAGCTAGGTGAAATAGGATACAGGAAGGCCATACTCCTTTCCCCATTTCTACACTCTTGCTTATTTTACTCTCTCTCTCTCTCTCTCTCTCTCTCTCGTTTCTTGCTTATTCTTTTGCCTTTAGAAACAACAAGTTGCAGATTGGGAAAACTAGGAGTGAATCAAAGGGTAAAATGCTTATTTCTTCCTTTTAATTTTAACAATCTATAGTGTTATTGTATTGTTTAAAGTATGCTGGGTGGTGTTTGAGTTTTGAGAGAGAGTGAAGGGAGAAGAGGGGGGCGGCGCTGGTAGAAGCGCCGCCGCGTGATCGGAACTGGGAGGAGTTGGGCGGCGCCAGAAGCGGCGCCGCCGTGCTGGGTACGATCGAGGGGGGGTGTGTGAGGTGTAGTATGAGTGTTGGATATATGTTTGTGGTGAACCATGGCAGTTTTGAGGAGGAAGAGTTAGAGTGAGTTTGTGAGGTGGTGAGTGGGTGGCGCCGCCGTGTGTGGCGGCGCCGAGTGTTTTCGGAGAAGGGGGCCGCTGCTGCCGACGGAGGGCAGCAGCGGCGGCGGTTGAGCTTGGGGTCGACGGCAGCTGGAGAAGAAAAGAAGGGGAGAAGCAGTGGGCAGGGGTGGTGGCGCCGCCGTGTGCGGCGGCGCCGTGCGAGGAAGAGGGAGAAGCCGCTGCTGCCGGCGGAGGGCAGCAGCGGCGGCGGCCGATCAAGAGGGTGGAGCAGCGACGGGTTTAGGGAGAAGAAGGACAGGGGCCTGATTTTGTAAATTAGAAACACTCCAGGGACTTAGTTGCAAAAGTTATATTTCTTTGAAAATTAATTAGTAAACCCTTTATCTTATGCTTATTTATAGTTTAGTCCTTGCAACTTATTTAATTATTATTGAGTCCTAAAGATTATTTCAATTGTAGTTTGTACCCCAGATTTATGAAATTAAAGTTATGGTCTCAAACCTTATAATTTATGCATAAAGAGACTAGAGTGACGTTTAAAATGATACGAAAAATACGACGAACCAATGTTAGATTAGGAAAACCCTAGTACGAGACTACAATCATATAAATTCTAGATTTGATTAAACTCTAAGCTTAGGATCACGAATTCTTATTCCGTTTAGGGAATTATTCTCTTTAGTTATTCCGATCATATACAGTTAAGTTAGATACTAAGACGGACCTCTACGTTATGTAGGATTTCCAGACGGAAGGCAGGATTAAGGAAGGGGACAGTTTATCGCAAATCAACTTTTGATTATCGAGGTGGGGGTAAATTCTTATTTGCTTTATAAATTGCATACTTGATTATATATGAGTTTTCCTAATATATGAGTTGAAGTTGATTGATTTTAAGATGGTACGATTGATATTGTGTTATTGATAAACTCTTGATGATTTATATACGTTGAATGATGAATGTTGAGTTGTGATTGTTGAAAGGTGATTATATGTTTTGAAGAGTGAACTTTGAATATTTGAGTGATAAATGTTTAAATTTGAATTATATGCAAAATGATTGTGATTGTGCATGCACGTGATGACAGATTATATTGACGGACATATATTGATGACTTATATTGACGGACTATATTGACGGACATATATTGATGACTTATATTGACGGACATATATTGATGACTTATATTGACGGACATATGTTGATGACTTATATTGATGACTTATATTGACGGACATATATTGATGACTTATATTGACGGACTATATTGACGGACATATATTGATGACTTATATTGACGGACATATATTGATGACTTATATTGACGGACTATATTGACGGACATATATTGATGACTTATATTGACGGACATATGTTGATGACTTATATTGACGGACTATATTGACGGACATGTTGATGACTTATATTGACGGACTATATTGACGGATATGTTGATGACTTTTATTGACGGACTATATTGACGGACATATATTGATGACTTATATTGACGGACTATATTGACGGACATATATTGATGATTTATATTGACGGACATATATTGATGACTTATATTGACGGACATATATTGATGACTTATATTGACGGACATATCTATATACTGGAGTTAAAAACTCCAGACGAGGCTATGTGTTTATTTTGAAGTTTGAATGTAAAAGAGTATAGATGTTTTTACTTCCACTGAGTGTTTCTTTCTCGCACTCACCCCTTATATGTTTTAAATATACAGAAAACCCTGAAGTCGAAGGAGGAGGAACAGAGATGTCCTATCTTTTGCATGTATATAATAACGACATACTCTGAATACCATTGATGGTATATATATTTTAATGTTTTAGCTATATTACGGAACAAAAACTTGTTTTGATGTACGATGAACACCGGTAACTCTTTGGGTTTTACAGGGGTTGTCATTTGAAATATTTTATTATATTTTCACTCTGATGGAAGTTAATCATCGCTGCACGCCATTTTGAAAACTGCTGCGTTTACTCTGTTTATTTATAAATTTTTTTAAAATTGTTTTATTCCGCTGATATGAAAATGGGGCGTGACAGTTTTGGTATCAGAGCCTGACCCTAATCTTTTATAGGGTCTTGCTCAAGAAGAAAATTTTATTTAAAATATACTTTGAATGGAACTGCATGTTTAAATAGCAATAAGATAAGCATCTCTCTTCACTCTTCTTCCATCAGGTACGATCTAAAAATATACAAATATTGAATGATACAATTTGGATGATGTTACGTATGGTTCTATATATATATATATTTTTTGTTCAGATATTATTGATGTTTGCTAGTTGAAATTTAAGTTTGAAAGCATGATTTATAAGTGGGTTTCCTATAAAGCTTAGGTAGGACTATGTATGCCGATGGTAGGACTGTAGTAACCTCAGGAAACTTTGTGTAAAGAGGGAGATAGACTAAGTGGCTAGATGGTGGCATAGTTTCCTCTAATATATTTAGTATTTTTTTTTTCTTTCTTGCGTGGGAGGAGTGATCTCAAAACCTTTCTCTAGCAATCATTAGAACTCCGTGCATCGTATGAATAGGACTATGACACGAGGTAGACCGCGAAAGAACCTGCAGTTAGTGGAACCAATGCCCGAACAATCTGCGTCAAGAGAATTAACGCCTGAAGGACCAATGCCAAGGCAGGCAACGCCTGAGAGGCCAGTACCAAGACAACCTACGCCTGAACAGTCGAGGTCTGAATCAACCGAAGTGGACCCTATAGATAATCTGGTACTAATATTGAAAGGTTTAGCAGACCGCTTGAACAATGAACGAACGACTGCGCCACCTGGAATGCCTAGGGAGAACATGAATAGTGTAATAGAACTGTTCCGACGTTTTAACCCACCGATCTTCAATGGGAGAGGGGAACCGGCGGATGCGGAGGAATGGCTGCGTGCTCTGGATCGACTTTTCAGTCACCTAACTTGCACTGAAGAACAAAGAATTTCTTGTGCAGTATTTCAGTTCACGGAAGAGGCGAGCTATTGGTGGGAATCCTATAGTCGAACATTGACCATGGAAAGGAAGAATATGATGACATGGGCAGAATTCAAGGAAATTGTCATGCAAAATTACTTCCCCCAATCATATAGAGACAGAAAAGAGACGGAATTTCTACACCTCAAGCAGGGATATATGACTGTGGGTGAGTACGAAAGGAAATTCAATCAGCTAAGTAGATATGCGACTCACTTGGTAGACACAGATTCAAAGAAAGCAAGAAGATTTTGTAGAGGATTACGCCAAGAGATAGGTGCCATCATAGCAGGACAAGGAGGTATAACATACGCGGAAGTGGTTGAGAGGGCTTTAGAGGTAGCCTCGCGTATGCGTTTGGACTTTGTAACTCCAAAAAAGACGAATGAGGAACTAGGAAAGAGGAAGTGGCTAGATAAAGACCAGAATCAGAATCAAGAAAGAGATTTTAATCCGAGCAAACGAACTGTTGTGGGTAACACTTCAAATGCTCCCGTTATCAAGTCAAGGGCCCCTTGTTCCCGATGCGGAAGAAATCACGCTGGGCAGTGCCTGTTTAACACGGGACATTGCTATTGGTGTAAGGAACCGGGACATAGCGCTGATATTTGTCCCCGACGTGTGGACAATAGACTAAGACCTAATCCGAGACCGGGACTCGGAAGAGCTTGGGCTTTTGCTCTCACACGTAATGAAGCAGCGGGGGAACCAGAAATTATAGCAGGTATGCTACCCGTTTGTGAATTACTAGTCCCTACTTTATTTGATACGAGAGCTACCATTCTAGAAACATAGAAAGACAATACTAGTAGTCAACACAACATAAAATAAACAACTTGAAAAAAAAAAAATCCTAGCGAGATATTAGAATTTAGTATCTTGGTACGTTTCTAAATTTCGAGGACGAAATTTCTTATTAGGAAGGGAGGATATAACAACCCAAAACTTACCTATTAAAATATATATAAATATATATGTATATATATGTATACGTATGTTTAAGTTTCTTTAATTATATATATATATATAGGCATATCATGGGGTATATGTATATATAGTGTTAAAGTGATAGCCTTGCTTAAGACTAAGGTAAAGATGAGTCACCAAAGCTAGTTACACGTGTGTTGCATGCTATTGAGCTAGGGGAAATAGGATACAGGAAGGCCATACTCCTTTCCCCATTTCTACACTCTTGTTTATTTTACTCTCTCTCTCTCTCTCTCTCTCTCTCTCTCTCTCTCTCTCTCGTTTCTTGCTTATTCTTTTGCCTTTAGAAACAACAAGTTGCAGATTGGGAAAACTAGGAGTGAATCAAAGGGTAAAATGCTTATTTCTTCCTTTTAATTTTAACAATCTATAGTGTTATTGTATTGTTTAAAGTATGTTGGGTGGTGTTTGAGTTTTGTGAGAGAGTGAAGGGAGAAGAGGGGGGCGGCGCTGGCAGAAGCGCCGCCGCGTGATCGGAACTGGGAGGAGTTGGGCGGCGCCAGAAGCGGCGCCGCCGTGCTGGGTACGATCGAGGGGGGCTGTGTGAGGTGTAGTATGAGTGTTGGATATATGTTTGTGGTGAACCATGGCAGTTTTGAGGAGGAAGAGTTAGAGTGAGTTTGTGAGGTGGTGAGTGGGTGGCGCCGCCGTGTGTGGCGGCGCCGAGTGTTTTCGGAGAAGGGGGCCGCTGCTGCCGACGGAGGGCAGCAGCGGCGGCGGTTGAGCTTGGGGTCGACGGCAGCTGGAGAAGAAAAGAAGGGGAGAAGCAGTGGGCAGGGGTGGTGGCGCCGCCGTGTGCGGCGGCGCCGTGCGAGGAAGAGGGAGAAGCCGCTGCTGCCGGCGGAGGGCAGCAGCGGCGGCGGCCGATCAAGAGGGTGGAGCAGCGACGGGTTTAGGGAGAAGAAGGACAGGGGCCTGATTTTGTAAATTAGAAACACTCCAGGGACTTAATTGCAAAAGTTATATTTCTTTGAAAATTAATTAGTAAACCCTTTATCTTATGCTTATTTATAGTTTAGTCCTTGCAACTTATTTAATTATTATTGAGTCCTAAAGATTATTTCAATTGTAGTTTGTACCCCAGATTTATGAAATTAAAGTTATGGTCTCAAACCTTATAATTTATGCATAAAGAGACTAGAGTGACGTTTAAAATGATACGAAAAATACGACGAACCAATGTTAGATTAGGAAAACCCTAGTACGAGACTACAATCATATAAATTCTAGATTTGATTAAACTCTAAGCTTAGGATCACGAATTCTTATTCCGTTTAGGGAATTATTCTCTTTAGTTATTCCGATCATATACAGTTAAGTTAGATACTAAGACGGACCTCTACGTTATGTAGGATTTCCAGACGGAAGGCAGGATTAAGGAAGGGGACAGTTTATCGCAAATCAACTTTTGATTATCGAGGTGGGGGTAAATTCTTATTTGCTTTATAAATTGCATACTTGATTATATATGAGTTTTCCTAATATATGAGTTGAAGTTGATTGATTTTAAGATGGTACGATTGATATTGCGTTATTGATAAACTCTTGATGATTTATATACGTTGAATGATGAATGTTGAGTTGTGATTGTTGAAAGGTGATTATATGTTTTGAAGAGTGAACTTTGAATATTTGAGTGATAAATGTTTAAATTTGAATTATATGCAAAATGATTGTGATTGTGCATGCACGTGATGACAGATTATATTGACGGACATATATTGATGACTTATATTGACGGACTATATTGACGGACATATATTGATGACTTATATTGACGGACATATATTGATGACTTATATTGACGGACATATGTTGATGACTTATATTGATGACTTATATTGACGGACATATATTGATGACTTATATTGACGGACTATATTGACGGACATATATTGATGACTTATATTGACGGACATATATTGATGACTTATATTGACGGACTTTATTGACGGACATATATTGATGACTTATATTGACGGACATATGTTGATGACTTATATTGACGGACTATATTGACGGACATGTTGATGACTTATATTGACGGACTATATTGACGGATATGTTGATGACTTTTATTGACGGACTATATTGACGGACATATATTGATGACTTATATTGACGGACTATATTGACGGACATATATTGATGATTTATATTGACGGACATATATTGATGACTTATATTGACGGACATATATTGATGACTTATATTGACGGACATATCTATATACTGGAGTTAAAAACTCCAGACGAGGCTATGTGATTATTTTGAAGTTTGAATGTAAAAGAGTATAGATGTTTTTACTTCTACTGAGTGTTTCTTTCTCGCACTCACCCCTTATATGTTTTAAATATACAGAAAACCCTGAAGTCGAAGGAGGAGGAACAGAGATGTCCTATCTTTTGCATGTATATAATAACGACATACTCTGAATACCATTGATGGTATATATATTTTAATGTTTTAGCTATATTACGGAACAAAAACTTGTTTTGATGTACGATGAACACCGGTAACTCTTTGGGTTTTACAGGGGTTGTCATTTGAAATATTTTATTATATTTTCACTCTGATGGAAGTTAATCATCGCTGCACGCCATTTTGAAAACTGCTGCGTTTACTCTGTTTATTTATAAATTTTTTTAAAATTGTTTTATTCCGCTGATATGAAAATGGGGCGTGACAGAACACAACAATCTTGCTTACTCTCATACATATTGTGTTGGAAGCATATCAAGTCGAAAACTTGTGTGTACTATTCTAGGGCTTTAATGACCCAAAAAAAACTTGTTTATTTTGATATATATTTTTGTAGCTGCATACCAAGTCGATCTATCGAAAACTGGTAAAAAATCTTAAAACTCATTGGGGTAGAATATGGTTTTTAGGGAATCTTGTGCAATTTCTGGGGCTATAATGACCATAACAATCCTATTTATTTTAAAATATATTGTTTTAGCAGCATAGTATGTGTATCAAATTGGAAAACGGATGAAATGCTCCGCTCTCGTAAAATTTCAAAATTCCGAAGGGGTAAATTGGGAATTTTGAGGAATCGTGTGTTAGTTTTCAAGGCTTTTAGGACCACAAGAAACTTGTTTTCTCTAATATTTATTGTTTTTGCATCATATCATGTAGATCGTACGAAAAATGTATGGGAAGTTCCGTTGTTGAAAATTTTCAAAACACAATAGGGGTAAATTAGGAATTTTGGGGAATCGTATGCAATTTGTAGGGCTTTAATGACCAAAACAATCTTCTTTACTCTCATATATATTGTTTTGGCAGCATGTCAAGTAAAATATTATGGAAAACATATGAAAAATCCGGCTGTTGACAATTTCTAAATTTGATAGGGGTAAATTGGGAATTTTGGGGAATCGCGTGCAATTTTTCGGGGCTTTAAGATCCACAAGAATCTTGTTTACTCTAATATTTATTGTTTTGCATCACATCATGTAATCTTATGAAAAACAGAAGAAATTTTCCGTTGTTAAAAATTTACAAAATTCCATAAGGGTAAATTAAGAGTTTCGTGGAATTGTCTGCAATTTCCGGGACTTTACTGAACACAACAATCTTGCTTACTCTCATACATATTGTGTTGGAAGCATATCAAGTTGATCTAATTAAAAACTGATGAAAAGTTCCATTTGAAAATTTTCAAAATTCAATAAGGGTAAATTGGGAATTTTGGTAAATCGTGTGCAATTTTTCGGGGCTTTAACGACCACAACAATTTTTGTTACTCTAATATATATATATATATATATATATGCATATATATATACATATATATATATATATATTTTTTGCATCAGATCATGTAGATCTTATAAAAAATAGATGAAATGTTCCGTTATTGAAAATTTTCAAAATTTAATAAGGGTAAATTAGTAATTTTGGGGAATGGCCTGTAATTTCCTCGGTTTACTGACCACAACAATATCAAGTCGATCTTTTGTAAAACGGATGAGAAGTTCCGTTGTTGAAAATATTCAAAATTCCACAGGGGTAAATTGGCAATTTTGGTGAATTGTTTGCAATTTTCTTGCCTTTAGTGACCACAACAATCTTGTTTACTCTCATACATATTGGTTGGCAGCATATCTAGTCGATCTAATGGAAAACAAATGAAAAATTCCGTTGTTGAAATTTTTTAAAATTCCATAGTGATAAATTGGGAATTTTGTGGAATCGTGTGCAATTTTTCCGGGCTTTAAGGTCCACAATAATCTTGTTTTCTCTAATATTTATTGTTTTTGCATCATATCATGTAGATCTTATGAAAAACAGATGAAAAGTTGCGTTGTTGAAAATTTTCAAATTTCTATATGGGTAAATTAGGAATTTTTGGGAATCGTGTGCAATTTCTTGGGCTTTATTGACCATAACAATCTTGTTTACTCTCATAGATATTGTTTAGGAAGAATATCAAGTCAATGTAATTGAAAACATATGAAAAATTCCGCTGTTGAAAATTTTTAAAATTATATAGGGTTAAATAAGGGTTTTTTGGGGAATCGTGTGTAATATTCTAGAGCTTTAATGACCCAAAAAAAACTTGTTTACTTTGATATATATTTTTGTAGCAGCATACCAATTGATCTAATGAAAACTGGTAAAAATTTTAAAAACTCATTGGGGTAGAATATGGTTTTTAGGGAATCTTGTGCAATTTCTGGGGCTATAATGACCATAACAATCCTGTTTATTTTAATATATATTGTTTTAGCAGCATATTATGTGTATCAAATTGGAAAACGGATGAAATGCTCCGCTGTCGTAAACGTTCAAAATTTCGAAGGGGTAAATTGGGAATTTTGAGGAATCGTGTGTTATTTTTCAAGGCTTTCAGGACCACATGAAACTTGTTTTCTCTAATATTTATTGTTTTTGATTCATATCATGTAGATCGTACGAAAAACGTATGGGAAGTTCCGTTGTTGAAAATTTTCAAAACACAATAGGGGTAAATTAGGAATTTTGCGGAATCGTATGCAATTTCTAGGGCTTTAATGACCAAAACAATCTTGTTTACTCTCATATATATTGTTTTGGCAGCATATCAAGTTAAATATTATGGAAAACATATGAAAAATCCGACTGTTGACAATTTCTAAATTTGATAGGGGTAAATTAGGAATTTTGGGGAATCGTGTGCAATTTTTCGGGGCTTTAAGATCCTCAAGAATCTTGTTTACTCTAATATTTATTGTTTTGCATCACATCATGTAATCTTATGAAAAACAGAAGAAAATTTTCGTTGTTAAAAATTTACAAAATTCCATAAGGGTAAATTAAAAGTTTCGTGGAATTGTCTGCAATTTCCGGGACTTTACTGAACACAACAATCTTGCTTACTCTCATACATATTGTGTTGGAAGCATATCAAGTTGATCTAATTGTAAACTGATGAAAAGTTCTATTTGAAAATTTTCAAAATTCAATAGGGGTAAATTGGGAATTTTGGGAAATCGTGTGCAATTTTTCGGGACTTTAACGACCACAACAATTTTTGTTACTCTAATATATATATATATATATATATATATTTTTTTTGCATCAGATCATGTAGATCTTATAAAAAATAGATGAAAAGTTCCGTTGTTGAAAATTTTCAAAATTTCATAAGGGTAAATTAGGAATTTTGGGGAATGGACTGTAATTTCCTCGGTTCACTGACCACAACAATTTGGTTTACTCTTATGTATATTGTGTTTGCAGCATATCAAGTCGATCTTTTGGAAAACGGATGAGAAGTTCCATTGTTGAAAATATTCAAAATTCCACAGGGGTAAATTGGCAATTTTGGTGAATTGTTTGCAGTTTTCTTGGCTTTACTGACCATAACAATCTTGTTTACTCTCATACATATTGGTTGGCAGCATATCTAGTCGATCTAATGGAAAACAAATGATAAATTCCGCTGTTGAAATTTTTTAAAATTCCATAGTGATAAATTGGGAATTTTGTGGAATCGTGTGCAATTTTTCCGGGCTTTAAGGTCCACAATAATCTTGTTTTCTCTAATATTTTTTGTTTTTGCATCATATCATGTAGATCTTATGAAAAACAGATGAAAAGTTGCGTTGTTGAAAATTTTCAAATTTCTATAAGGGTAAATTATGAATTTTTGGGAATCGTGTGAAATTAAGCTGCTCTTAATGAATTGCATCTGTGAAGATGGTAAAATCCACCCCTGGTAAAATAACATAAAATAACAAATACATGATAAATAGAACTACACATAAAAATGAGTATGAAAACCGTGCAATGCACTGGTCTAAATCTAGTTGAGATAAAAAATGACTACTAAACTAAAATATGATTCAAAATTGAATAAGTTCAAGGGGAATTCTATACACACCCCAACAAATACCACTAATTACTAAACACACCCACAATAAAATACTTACAACTTAAATATTTCTAAACACACCCCTTAACTTTACAACTTTACCCTTTAATTAAAAAATATATCTAATACATATATTATACTAAACACACCCCAACAAAATACACACCCCACCCCACCCCAAACCCTCTCTCTCTCTCTCTCTCTCTCTCTTCTCTCTCTCTCTCTCTCTCTTCCACCCAACAAATCGGCCTTTGAAGATCGAAGAACAACGACCGAAATTCACCAAATTTCCACCACTTCTCGTCGTTCAACATCAAGGACACTTTGAATCGAAGAATGGACAAGACGCATAGACCCCCAGGGTGATTGTCGTGAGTTTCTTTCGATTCTTAGTTTTTGTTTTCTAAGTTTAAGTTCTTGTTATCTTCAAATGTAGATGAGTTTATGAGTTGAATTGCATATAGATTAGGATAAAAGCAGTGCAAAAAATTAGTATTTCTGTTGAAAATTGCGTGCAAATCGACCTTGAAGTGGGGTGGGCTTTGACCTGGTTTTTCGAAAATATTAAAAGAGATTGACCACAACTGGTCGAAGCCTCTCAAGCAGGTTCGACCAGTAGTGGTCGAAGCGTGTTGAAGACCAACGACCACAACTGGTTGAATGCTCTGAGGTAGCTTCGACCAGAAGTGGTCGAATTATCCTGAAGCTGCACGACCATTACTGGTCGAAGCTTCCTAGCTTTTGTTTATGTTTTTGATATTCAACAACTATTCGTACATTCTTAATTTTTATTCTTATGATGAATATTGCAGACCAAACTTATACGAGAGTGAGACCGACCGCCTCTAATAGAAGGCGTCGAGCTTTTGAGGAGGAGGTGCCCGCTCACATTCCTGATGTTATGGTTCCTATGCTTGAATGGAATGTTGGCGCTGATTCTGAGTACGTCGATTAGCCTCAATTTTAACCTGAAACTGAGCCTCAATTTGAGGCTGAACCTGAGCCTCAATTTGAGCCTGATGTTGAGCCTCAAAACGATCTGGTGGAAGGTGAAGAGCCACAAGACGATGAGGAAGCTGAAGATGATGATATGTTGACCGGGCTTTGTCCCGGTGGTCCAGTTGATCCCCGTCTCATCCCTAGTTTTAAGACTCATGTGGGGTACGGGATTTGGGATGAGATTGAAAGACCCATCCTTAAATGCTGGTGTCATACAGCGAAGATGGCCACTTGGTCCCTCGACCCACCGCCCACTCCGGAGTTTATAAGCGTGCTTGAGTCGACGAAGATTGCCGACTTGAGGTACATTTCATACAAAACTCCAAACAAAAATTTGATATGTGCTTTTGTTGAGCGTTGGCAACCTGAGACCAACACATTTCACATGCCGTGGGGAGAGATGACGATTACATTGGACGACGTCCTTTGTTTGACGGGGTTGCCAGTCAGTGGGAGGACAGTGGCCGTCGAACAAAGTCACGGTCCAGTTGAGAGACCAGGCCGTATGGTCTCTAGGCTATTGGGCGTCCCCTACACTGAGGCACAGGAGGCTATCTTCGGGCAAGCTGGGGCTTCTGTCAAACTTGAGTGGCTGAGATCACGATTCAGCCAGGCCACCCATACTGATGATGAGGAGATACGCGTATGTGGCGTGTGGGCCTACTTGTGGTTTGTGCTGGGATGCACAATCTTCTCCGACAAGAGTGGCACTCGTGTGGACACAAAGATTTTACGCCTCTTGGAGTGGGTCGATCGCATTCACCAGTATGCTTGGGGAGCAACTGCGCTTGCATATCTATATTGGCAGCTCGGCCTCGCATCTCGTAGTGATGTGCGTCAGATTTGTGGTTATCTGACGTTATTGGAGGTCTGTTCGTTTGTTAGACTAGCACTTTTTTTTACGCACAATTTCAACATACTTTGTGAAATACTGATTTTTAGTTGTGACTTTTTATTTACAATGTAGGCCTGGATCTACGAGTACTTTCCCTTCACACGTCCCACTCACAATGTCCGATACGAGGAGGGGGATCCATTTGCTGTGAGGTGGATCCAAAGATCACGCTCTGGAGGCACTATAGATCGTGTGTCTACCCTACGTGAGATGTTGGACAACATGTCTATGCACGAGGTTCGTCTTTTTCCTTTTACATGATTGTTATTGCTACTGTGGGCCATTTTCATACACTAATATTTCATTTTTGGAATAGGTTAACTGGATGCCATACTCGACTTGTAGGCGGGCATATCCTCGTGACAATGTCGCCTTCTACCAAGGGTGTATTCGTGCTTTCGATTGTGTGGAGCCATATCATCCAGATAGAGTGCTCCGTCAGTTTGGATATGTCCAGACAATCCCAGAGTGGCCCATCGTGCCTAGTGTGGTCCGGAGATGAAACACTGGGCAGAAGTACAAGGTCACGTACGACGTCTTGGGCAACTATTTTCATTAATGGCGCAACCACGTTCTAGATCAAAGGGCCAGGGGCAACCTCACACATCCACCTTGGCAGATAGTGCCAGACTACTTGACTTGGTACAATGAATTCTCCCACCCCATTGTCCAGAATCCGATAAACTCATCGACTGCCATTAGGGACTACCTCGACGCATGTAGGACCCCAGCCGTGGGACATGATCCGGGATGCTATGGGTATCATGACTCCGGTATATCAGTAATACCATGGTCACGAGGACGACTTGGATATGTCTGTGGTGTGGCCTGCTTTTGTTGGGGCGTATCAGGCGTTGAACATCCAGGATGATGCCCCGGAGTCCTCTGCAAGGGCATCAGCTCGTAGACCTCATCAAGGATGCAGATAGATTTAGTAGACTTGACTTTTGAGTTTGACAATTTTGTACTCTCTTTGGTGAAGATACCTCATTAACTTGTAAATTAATTCCTAGTTCACCTTTAAAATGTGACTTTTCATGGAAGTTTATTATAATGCATTTAAGTTTAATCATCTGAGTCTGAGTAACTTGTTCGATTATTTACGTAAAACTTAACGATCTCAACGGATCGTTACCCAAAATGCAAGAAACTCCACTGTTCGACCACAACTTGTTGAAAAGAATATAACATTTTCGACCAGTACTGGCCGAAAGTGTAATTAAACACTCGGCCGGTTCTAGGTCGAGGTTCCTTCATCTACTTCGGCCAGTACTGGTTGACGAATGTGAAGTGGAATCGGCCAGTTGTTGTCGAATATGTCTCAGAATTTTCACAAAGTTCTGGTCAAACAGTGACAATCCGAAAGCAAATTGAAAAACGAAAATCATGAAATGTCCACGAAATGTACCTGCACAAGTGTACTAGTAATAAAAAAGCAAGTAACTCTTTTTTGATGAATTTTAGTTACATTAATTTACTAAATTTACGAAGTTTAGTTACATTAATTTACAAAATTTACGAAGTTTAGTTACATTAATCTATAACTCCAAATCATCTACAATTCGTCAATCCAAATGAACTATGTTAACTCCGGCCGAAGAGCTACCACTCTGAATTTCCAATGCATACTTCATGATTCGGTGCTTGTAAATTTCGGACCAACCGGACGCACAATCACGTCGTTGCCCAAACCACCCTTCAATGATGGGAGGTAACGGTGTCTCCCCATCCAAATTCACCTAACAATAACATTAAGCAAATTTAGGATTGTAAGATCATTAGTGTGAAAACAGTAAAAATGTTGAAGATTACCACAATCCAGTGGTTGTTTCCAACGAGGGCCATGCATATTAGGTTCGGATTCAATGGCACCTGCGATCTCATTGGTAGAACCGTCACACAAAGTTGCGGAGACAAGTGGACAATGGGGACGTTGTAAGCATTGGCGGCAAGATATTTCATCTCCGGGAATGCCCACCAATGATTCACATCATATGTGGATGGTTCGAAGTAATACAAGTTGTTGAGGATTTTTGAGGTCTGATCTCGTACCCCATTAATGCATTGGTACAACCCTTCGTAATCAGCCAACTCTCGGATTAGCTCACTTCGTACTTGGGGCCAGGAATTCTCGCCCAAGCCAATTGCATGGGCGAGACATTTGAAACCACAATGACCATCTCCCACGGGGTTTTTTATACTCTCCACATGCTTGTGGAATATGGACGGAAGTTGGGCAATGAGTACGTCATCCCCGAGCTTACGGACTGATCGACGTCTCACAGGGCTCTTTCTTTAAATTCATCATGGTAAAGCTCGGTTTTCCCGGGGCCATATCCTCTAAGTAGACTTTCTACTCTTGAGATGGGGAGTTGCTATCATGAAATGATGGAATTATCTCAAATAGGCTTGGGTTGCGCTTCGTCGAGGACAATGATTTGGTTTTCGATTTGCTCGGCCTACCACGGGGACGAGCGACCTCGACTGGTTCTTGTAATGTGCTCATTGTGGGCATGTTGATCTCACGAAGTCTTTTGAACAATAACAACTTTTCTGCTTTAGAGGCAGTTTTGTACATCTCCAATAAGTTGTCAACACTTTCATCCCAATGATTAGTTGCATGTTCATCTAAAGTCTCCTCACTCATTGAGGGCTCACAATCCAACTTTGTCCAATAAGGATCAATCATCTCAAGGTGGACGACTTGGTGATCTCGTTTCAACTCCGCAAGCTCATGTGCACAAGGCAAACCACAAGTCATCCTCAACACACAACCACACATTAGATGGTCGACACCACAACTGTCAACCCCTTTCATCTCTTCAAACATCAAGGCAAGGGCGCGATGAGACACAAGTCATTGAATGTTCTTGAAAATAGGTAAGCAATACCGATGTGGCACCACATTAAGGCTCTGCTCGAACGAGGCCTTGATTTGCGTGTGAGATGTGATAAACAAGTTATGTATTCTCTCCCAAGAAGTTTCAAAGTTTGATTGACTTGTGCCCAAATTGTCTTTTGAGTTTCGCATGTGCACTCTCAGCCCTATGAATACATAACACAAGATATTAAGTAACATCATAATATCAACAATCACTTGAGTTAAATATTCAAGTCAAGTAATAATAATACATGACGTACCTGTTGCTTGTTGTATTTTGATAATGCATCACCTTGTTTGTCCAACATAGCACAAACCTCTCCTTATATGGCTCAATCCAAGTCTTCATGCAATACGTCACGGCACGGGCCACATCTGCATAGTCAAGGTGGAACCTCCTCAGCAGCTCAGTGAATCGGGGTTCATTCTCAGCAGATATCAGAATATTCCATGCGTGCATGAAACACTCCCACTTGTCGGCCCTACCAAGGAGTGGTCGACATTTGGCCAGGACATTTTTATTAATGTGCCATCTACAAAGCAAATGTGTAGAAGTGGGGAAAGTCACGGCAAGGGCATTCATGAGGGCAATCTCCCGATCATATACTATCACCTTTGGTACTACATCATCGATCATTAGTCCCTTGAGTGTAGCGAGTGCCCACCGATAGTTCTCCTCACGCTCCTTCTCCAAATACACACAGGCCACAGAATACGTGATGTTTGTGGAGGTAACACCAATGATCTCTAGGAGGGGCATTTTGTACCTATTAGTCTTGTAAGTACAATCCATTAAGAGCATGCTTGGAAATGCACGCAACAACTCTACAGCTGTAGGATGAGCGTAGAAGAGATCGGTGACCCTATCTGTACCTTCGCATCTCCTATTCAAGTGGTAGTACCCCTCCTCCTTCAATTTCCCCAACAAGTACTGCATCTGATTTCGTCCTCCATGCTCTACAACTTTATGCTTTTGACGAGCATTATATAATGTCTTCAATGTAGACTCATTTTCCTTAAAGGATTGCTTCAAGGTGCTCAAAACATCTTTGGGCTTTGCTCGGTTCAGTAAAAGGTCACGAACAAGCTGATCCTCAGCAGGTGTTAGTCGACCTGCAAATGAATGTCCGACCAAATGCCTGCCCATTGGGTGATTATGCAAACCACACAATACCTCTAAGCTCCAATGTCCGAGCTCATTCACCTGCACTCCTTTTAGCATGAAAGGGCAGTCACATTTTTTGGTGCCGGTGTTTCGTGAAGATACCGGCTGCTGCTCAACGGAGTCCTGCTTGTTTGACCCCAATCTCTTCTTTGGTGGCCGATACTTACCACCTTGCTCACATCCCAAAAACACTCTAGCTCGCCGGTCACCTTCACCACTATCACTCCGTCTAATAAGGACAACCATTTTGAGACGTATTCCAACCTTGGTAGCCCAGCTAACCATTTCCTCACAACTCTAAAAAATTTCAGTCGTCACGAACTCTGCCGAGAAATCAATAAATTGATACATTGGATCATCATTCGACTCTTGAGGTTGGTTAATAATATTTCTTTCCACCCCATCTGATTCGTTTTCCTATCCATATGCAAAATAACAACAACATAAGTATACTTTGCTCAATATGTCAATTCAATGGGAGAGGATGTGCGTCGTAAGAAGGTCGAAAAACAAAAATTGGATCGGTTCGGCCAAAACACACCGAAAATACAGATTTCGGCTGATTCTGGCCGAAAGCTTCTTAGAGGCTTCGGCCACTAGAGGCCGATGTATTGGGTTGCGCTTCGACCTGTACTGGCCGAAATCTCTTTAGCTCATTCGGCTAGTACTGGCCGAACCAGCCATATAAATTTCAGCCTGTTCTTTTCGTTGCGAAGTCGCGAATTTCAAAATTTTCATGAACTATTACCTACTTTTAAAGCAAAATAAATCGGTAGAAACGAAGTTTACAACTTACATTATCCATAATGACGAGTTCTTCTTCGTTTTCTTTAACTTTAACAAGTGTATGATTTGTTGGAGGATTTCTTCAACTATGTTAATGGAGTTGCATGTAATGTGTATGTGATGGTGAGGAAGAAGAATGCTTTTTATACAATGGGGTGTGTTTAGTAGATATAGGATGGAGTGTATTTAGTAGATATAGGATAGGGTGTGTTTAGAAAATGTAGTTTTTATAATATATTTTTTTTAAAAATGATTAATAAGTGTATTTAAGTCTTTTTGTAATTCTTTTCATTTTGCATTAAATAAATGAGGTGTGTTTAGAATTTATTGGGTTGCGTATAGAATTAGCCTAAGTTAATTTGATTTTCAGAAATCAGAAAAGGTAAGAGATATAATTTTTGAATGAAAAAATATTTAAAAAAAAAACACCAAAAAAAGCCGTTGAAATTGAGGAATGAACAATCCCTCTCTAAAATTAACTTTCTCGCTCTAAAATTAACTTTTAAAAGAAAACAAAAAAGCCGTTGGAATTGAGGAATGAACACGCGCTCTATTTCTTTCCTCTCTCATCTCTTGTCTCTTTCCTATCTCGCCTTCTCCCCCTCCAATCACCGCTCAATTCCCCCCCCCCCCCCCCCCCTCCTCTCTCTTCCCACTTCGCTCTCGACACAAAGCACCGTTATACTCTCTTTTAGGGTTTATTCGATATTAGCTATTCATGGATCTTACCAAGAAACGCAAGGTCCCTTGACCGCCGTGTCCTGTCATCGATGGGCATCCCATTGCCTCAAGAAGCCGAGAAAATTCTCTAACCATTAAGGAAGGAGCAGCGCCTTTCCATCCTCCGACACTTTGATGTCTTGGAGCTGTTCGCAGTCTCTGATGCTGATTTAGCAATTAGTCCGTGGGCTCGGCCGAGAAACTTCGTCAAGTGTTCTTGACATACGGAGAACTCGATGAAGCCAACTACGTTGTACTCTGGAAAATCTGAGGTTTATGGTTTTGTGATTATTAAGCAAGTTGTGGATTTGTGAACCATATTTGTGCTTGAATGAGGTCAAAGTTGTTACTTATGACTTTGTGTATTATGTGATAAGTGGCTTTGAAGTGCTCTAAACTAGGATTTTCTCCTTAAATTAGTTACAGCTTATTTTGTTATCTTTGTGGTTTCTAGTTTACTGTAAAATGCTACTTCTTTTGCTTTTAAATTTAGTTGTCACTGCCATAAATCCCTTTCTTTATCTTCTTTTTGTTTCTCCCCTTTTTTTCTTTTTCTCCACTGAAAAATGAAGTGCTAGCGGTGTTGTGTGGTGATAGTGAGAGTCACAAAAAGGGTGTGGTAGAAGTAGAAGTTGGGTGATGGTAGTGGTGGTTGGATTCAAGAAACAAGATAGGAGCATTAAATCTTTTATGAGTTTTGGCATTTTTAAGATGGATGGAATTTAAAAACTTGTGCTAGCGGTATATGTGTATGGGAAGGAAAGCAAAAACGTGTGCATAAGATTTCAGGGATTTTTTTTTTTTTTAAATTGGTAGATTGAAGTGATTTGGGAGTAGATTTTTCGTTCTTTTTAAGTGGGAAAACTTGTGGTGGATTGATCCACTTTAAACCTCATTTTTTGTGGGATGTTTGAATGTGTATTGATGTGTTTACTGTTCAATGATTGTCATACACATAAATCTTATAAAAAATCATATTTAGACTATAAGAACTTAGCTGATTACAATCTGATATAGAAGTCAACTTGTAAACCGTAATTTTAATGAGCTAAAAACAAACTTTTAAAAGTTAAATGTGGAATTACATTAGTTAATAACGAAGTTTCCCATCATGTTGGTCTCTTCTTAAATGGCTTCATCGTTGAACTTTTACAGGTTGCTTCAGCTCCTTTAGGGGTCGGCTCATTTGTTTGGGTAGAGGATCCTGATGCAGCCTGGATAGATGGATACGTTGTATCAGTCGAAGGTGAAGACCTCAAGGTCCTTTGTACATAAGAAAGACGGTCAGTTTTCATCTTCACAACTCAAAATTATGTAGATTTTATACGCTCCAAAGTTTTGTTTCAGAAGAACATAATCCTTCTCTACAGCTCCATCCTTTTGTATTACTTATATATATTCATCTAGTTTTTGGATAACTTCACATTGATAGTTGTTAGCTTCTCTTTGTGCTTTCCACCACTAGTAAGGAAATGAATCCATTTAAGGTATTTATGAATGTCCTCGCTCTATACTTCTTTTGCAGGTTGTGGCTAAGTCTTCCCACCTTGCGGGGTGGATGATATGGCAAAATTTGTTTATTTGCAAGAACCTTGGAGTTCATTATAATTTAAAAGCTAGATATGATATCAATGAGGTATAGGTAAGTTTAATCCTGTTACTTCATCTTTTGAAATATGATTGCCTTTGAAGTCTTTAGATGTTACCAACGCCTTTATTCTCACTATGTTTGTTTTTCAGACTTGCACTTGAAATATATTGATTGCTGTGAATCCTTTCCAAAAATTGCCTTTGAAGTCTTTAGATGTCACCAACGCCTTTCTTTTCTCTTTGTTTTTCAGACTTGCACTTGAAATATATTGATTGCCGTGAATCCTGTCCAAAAATTGCCTCGTCTCTATGATGGCACAATATAAAGGAGCAACCTTGGTTAGCTGGGTCTGCACCCATTTTCTGTTGCAGACGCTGCATACAGGCAGGTACTACATTTGGTTGATGACTTTTTATCTTATGCGTATATTTTGCTAATAAGAAGACCATGTCATGGTCACAGGCTTCGGATAGATTAAGGGAACAAGTCAATTGATTTTTGATAGAGATGGGAGTATTGGGGCACATAAAACAGAAAGCACCAAATGTTTATGTTGTATCTTGCTAACATTAGAGAACGATCTGCATCATCATGGGGAACGCAGTGGGACAAAGGTTCGTAAGGTAATAATTGATTTAATAGTGTTTGATGCCTTATACATTAGTGGTGGCAGTCCTTCTGGTATTGGCATCTGAGTATTCTTTGTCACTTGCTTTATATATTATGGTTATACTGTTATTGAGACGTTCGGTAGTGCAAAGACAGACAGTGAACAATAATAATTCTAGGTACTAAGATTTTATAGTTTATTTTTTTCATGATATCTATGCTTAAATTTTGACAGCTTTATTTATCTATCCATGCAACTAATTTACAGATGATGATGACCATAAGTTTCTTGAGATTCAGTTTGATCAAAACGGCAAAATCTCAGGGTGCCACCAGAACTTACTAGCTTGAAGATCTCGTGTCTGTGATCCTTAGAGAAACTACCATAGTGTCTGTTTGCTTTGTGCCCCTTTATCAATGATATTTCACCCCTTTATCTTGTGCTAGTATGGAACTATAGAAGTGGTGGTTCCTCCATTTAAGGTTGAAGAAGGATGTCGAAACATAGATGACCTCTGAAGAACATTGCATTTTCTTTAAAAATATCTGTTGATTAAAACTTCAGATGGTTGTATTTTCCTTTAAAATATCTTGGTAGTTTATATCTTTTCCTGTTGACAATCAGGCTGCAAGAGAAACTGGTGCTCTTCAAGCTGCCAAGAATAAACTGGATAAGTGGAAAAAAAGAACAAAAGAAAATCAAAGAATAAATTGGAGAAGAAAGTTGAAGAATTGACTTCATGATTACAACTTGAGAAATGAATGAAGGTAAATTTTAAATTCACGCACCTCCTTTTCTTTTTAGTTTTCGTTCTCCATTTTTTCAAATTTGGAAGCTCCTTTTTTTATATTTTTAAGGTACTGGATTAACATATGGATGTTCATTGGTTACTAATCGCTACTTTAAGTGTGCCTAACTACCATTATGACTAGGTGATTAACACTATTTTTGAGACTCAATTGGGAGGGGGGGGGGGGGGGGGAACACATAAACAGCTATTAATTGGTATTTTTGTGTTTCTGTAGTGAAGTCCAAATTTCTGTGTATTGTGAAATTGTTAGTCAAAAGTAGTAGATTGTAAGAACTAAGAAGTTTTAGAATGTCCATGTAAATAGCAAGGTTGATTAGCTTCTGGGGCTGTTTATTTTCTCCTATTTGCTTTCACAACCTCACAGTTTCCTTACTACTTATATGCAGGTATTGCAAAACGCCTACTTTGATGAAGGATTGCCACAATTTTCACATTTAATTCCGGTATGCTTGTTTGCCTCGTTTATCATATATCATCCAATTTTGGGTCAAGAGCAAATAGAACATTGAAAATTAGGGGATAAAGTAATATGCATGAGACACATTGGAATAAGCCTTTGAAATGTGCAAAGTGTGATTTTTCTAGCCCAATTGTCTATTCTTATTTGTACCGGTATTTTAATTTTGCTTTTGATCCAAAACGTATGTCTATTTATTTAATTTTGTGATATACTCAATATAAATTTGTAGTAGTTGTGGCATGTTTTATACCTTTGATTTTATTCCATTATCCTGTAAGTTAATACATAGTAATGAAGGCAGTGTCTCCTAAAGTTGCTTAAAGTTTCATTTTAAAGTCATGACGGTACAAAACAACACTCTAGTTTCACTTTCTTAATTGTCCTACCTGCTTTTGTAACATGGCTGCGATTGTTCATAGCTGGGGAAGCTGGTTTATATATCCTAGAATCGAGGTTACCACTTCTATGGATGCCTTCGAATTTGCCTTACAGTTTAGTATTGGGTACAGACCATGGTCTGCTCCTATGTTTTGATTAGCAACTCTTACTGCAGTTATGGTAAGACACATCAAAATCATTTACGCACTTATATTAATTTGATAAATCTCCTCATTTGTGGGATGTTACAATGACTTGTTAACCGTTCAATGATGGTCACACTCATAAGTCTTATAAAATATCATATTTAGACAATTAAAACTTAGTTTATTACCTGGATATATGCATCCTCAAAAATTTGATATAGAAATGTTTATACTGCATTTGTAATCCATAGTTTTAATGAGCTGAATGAAGTTATATGTGGAATTGCATGAAAAAATAATGAAATTTCCTATTATATTGGTCTACTTTTTTATATCTCCGTCGTTGAACATTTACAGGTTGCTGCACCTGCTTTAGGGATGTCTCATTTGTACATAGGGTCAGTTTGATCTTCTCAACTTACAATTACTTAAATTATATCCTCTGAAGTTTTGTTCCATAAGAAGATGATCCTTCCCTACAGCTCCATCTTCTGCATTAGTTTAAATCTTCATGGATAACTTCTTGTTGACCACTCCACTGTTCTGTATAGCTGTTTTGTATAGCCGTTTGGTTCTCTTTTTTGTGCTTTCTGCCACTAATAAGGAAATGAACCCATTTAAGGAATTTTTGAATGGACCTCACTTTTGCAGGTTGTGGCTTATTCTTCCCACCTTGTGGGGTGGATGATATTCGCACAAATTTTGATGTACTGAGATATATGTAAGTTTAATGTTGTTTATTCATCAGTTGACATCTAATTGTTTATAAAGTCTATAGATATCACAGAAGTTCTTCTCTCCCATTTGTTTAGACGTACACTTGCGGTCAATCTTTTCTGAAGATTGTCTCATTTCTATGATAGTCATATGATGGCACAGTTTAAAGGAGCAGCCTTTGGTGTGCTGGCTCTACACCCATTTGTTGTCTGATGATGAGAGAAACCACCAGTGTCTTTGTGCTGCACCTCGGAGGTAAATGGATTACCTTTTCTTTTAAACTGAATTTTTTCTTATATTACTATTTAGAATCCATATTGTCTTGTATGATAAAGTGCTAAAATATTTGGTTGGCATCTCAAACTTATATTTAGAAGTCATGTGTTGATAATCTTTTTTCTTTGAATTTTGAATTGTGTTTTGTTCCTTTCACATCAGAATATTGAAAAAGACGAGATGAGACCCAAGAGCATTTCATTGATGGATCTCGCTAGGAAAGGACTCAAAGACCAGTGGTCCTGTGTGGCAAATAAAATTCGTGTTTAATTCTTAAAAAAAGAAAAAAGAGAGGAAAAAAAAAGGGAAAAATGAAAAAAATCTAAAAAAAAAAAAGAAAATGAAAAATTTCTGGAGTGCATTGAATGACTGCACGTAGTGACCTGCGCATTTGACGGCAGAAAAGAGTAGCAATGTGATCCAGGTATTCTGAAATTTTAATTAATCACTTAAAAGATTAGTTGTCATCACTTTTAGTTCTCTAAGCAGCACAATTTTTCCTATCGATTGACGACTTGAATTACTGCAGCCACAAAAGAAAAGAGTATATCGAACTGCAATTGTCACATAATGTGCATGGAAGGGAAAAGTTGCTGTTAACGAATTGAATCAATTGCAGATGGTAAATTATGTCTCCCCTCCGCATCAGATTTTCTGTGATTTTATTTTTCAAGAGTTGTGAGGGCGCTATAATATTGAGCTTATCTACAACCACAATATATCAAAAGATAATCTTGCAATGATATTTCATCCCTTTTATCTTGTGCTAGTACAGAACTATGAATTTGTAGAACACGTAGTTCCTTTGTGTAAGGTTGAACAGGGGTGTATTTTGAATGATTAAATTTTTAATGGATTGTATTTTCCTTTAATCACTCCATACCATTCATTAAATTCTGTTAGTTGTTGACACTTTATGGCTTTTTCCGTTGAAATCCAGGCTATAAGAGAAACTGGTGCTCTTCAAGCTGCCAAGAATGTATTGGAGAAACTGGTGCTCTTCAAGCTGCCAAGAATGTATTGGAGAGGTGAATGAAAAAAAAATAAAAAATGAATACATTTGAGAAGGAAGTTGAAGATTGGTGTTGGAGTTTGCGACTGGAGAAACGAATAACGGTAAGTTGTCGTAAATTTTAAGAACATCCTTCTCTTTATGTTTTCATTATCCATATTTCAAAACTGAAAGCTCCATTTTTAAGGCACTGGCAATTAGATTTGTTTTTTGTTCCTAATCGTTGTATGTGTGTACCTAGGTGATTAACACAGTTTTTGAGATGTAATCAATGATATGGGAATTTAAAGAATAAATAAATTTCATAATTGGTATTTTTGTTTTATTGTAGTGAAGTCAAAGTTAATATTGTAACATGGAAATAATTTCATATTCGTAGTAGTTATATATCCAAGAATAATTTCTTAAGTTTGAAATTTGCTCTATGAATCCTACAAGTATTTTTCACTAGAATGAGTTGGTGGAGACTGTATTTTTCGGATGAGGTCTAATATTGGAAATGAAAAACTAAGACCTCAATATTCTGGTGGGTCTAAGGTAGTTAATGGTAGTGAATGTTGAGTACTCTTGCCATCTTAATCTGTATTTTCATAATATTTATATTATGAATGACTCCCAAATCACAACCGTTATTCTTCAGTCACATATTTCTGAAATCATTACTAGATCGTTTTTTTTTTTTTTCCTATTTCCATTTTCAAACTTATATTTTAAAGTCATGTGTTGATAATCTTTTTTCTTTGAATTTTGAATTGTGTTTTGTTCCTTTCACATCAGAATATTGAAAAAGACGAGATGAGACCCAAGAGCATTTCATTGATGGATCTCGCTAGGAAAGGACTCAAAGACCAGTGGTCCTGTGTGGCAAATAAAATTCGTGTTTAATTCTTAAAAAAAAGAAAAAAGAGAGGAAAAAAAAAGGGAAAAATGAAAAACATCTAAAAAAAAAAAAAAGAAAATGAAAAATTTCTTGAGTGCATTGAATGACTGCACGTAGTGACCTGCGCATTTGACGGCAGAAAAGAGTAGCAATGTGATCCAGGTATTCTCAAATTTTAATTAATCACTTAAAAGATTAGTTGTCATCACTTTTAGTTCTCTAAGCAGCACAATTTTTCCTATCGATTGACGACTTGAATTACTGCAGCCACAAAAGAAAAGAGTATATCGAACTGCAATTGTCACATAATGTGCATGGAAGGGAAAAGTTGCTGTTAACGAATTGAATCAATTGCAGATGGTAAATTATGTCTCCCCTCCGCATCAGATTTTCTGTGATTTTATTTTTCAAGAGTTGTGAGGGCGCTATAATATTGAGCTTATCTACAACCACATTATATCAAAAGATAATCTTGCAATGATATTTCATCCCTTTTATCTTGTGCTAGTACAGAACTATGAATTTGTAGAACACGTAGTTCCTTTGTGTAAGGTTGAACAGGGGTGTATTTTGAATGATTAAATTTTTAATAGATTGTATTTTCCTTTAATCACTCCATACCATTCATTAAATTCTGTTAGTTGTTGACACTTTATGCCTTTTTCCGTTGAAATCCAGGCTATAATAGAAACTGGTGCTCTTCAAGCTGCCAAGAATGTATTGGAGAAACTGGTGCTCTTCAAGCTGCCAAGAATGTATTGGAGAGGTGAATGAAAAAAAAAAAAAAAATGAATACATTTGAGAAGGAAGTTGAAGATTGGTGTTGGATTTGCGACTGGAGAAACGAATAACGGTAAGTTGTCGTAAATTTTAAGAACATCCTTCTCATTATGTTTTCATTATCCATATTTCAGAACTGAAAGCTCCATTTTTAAGGCACTGGCAATTAGATTTGTTTTTTGTTCCTAATCGTTGTATGTGTGTACCTAGGTGATTAACACAGTTTTTGAGATGTAATCAATGATATGGGAATTTAAAGAATAAATAAATTTCATAATTGGTATTTTTGTTTTATTGTAGTGAAGTCAAAGTTAATATTGTAACATGGAAATAATTTCATATTCGTAGTAGTTATATATCCAAGAATAATTTCTTAAGTTTGAAATTTGCTCTATGAATCCTACAAGTATTTTTCACTAGAATGAGTTGGTGGAGACTGTATTTTTCGGATGAGGTCTAATATTGGAAATGAAAAACTAAGACCTCAATATTCTGGTGGGTCTAAGGTAGTTAATGGTAGTGAATGTTGAGTACTCTTGCCATCTTAATCTGTATTTTCATAATATTTATATTATGAATGACTCCCAAATCACAACCGTTATTCTTCAGTCACATATTTCTGAAATCATTACTAGATCGTTTTTTTTTTTTTTTCCTATTTCCATTTTCAAACTTATATTTTAAAGTCATGTGTTGATAATCTTTTTTCTTTGAATTTTGAATTGTGTTTTGTTCCTTTCACATCAGAATATTGAAAAAGACGAGATGAGACCCAAGAGCATTTCATTGATGGATCTCGCTAGGAAAGGACTCAAAGACCAGTGGTCCTGTGTGGCAAATAAAATTCGTGTTTAATTCTTAAAAAAAAGAAAAAAGAGAGGAAAAAAAAAGGGAAAAATGAAAAACATCAAAAAAAAAAAAAAGAAAATGAAAAATTTCTGGAGTGCATTGAATGACTGCACGTAGTGACCTGCGCATTTGACGGCAGAAAAGAGTAGCAATGTGATCCAGGTATTCTGAAATTTTAATTAATCACTTAAAAGATTAGTTGTCATCACTTTTAGTTCTCTAAGCAGCACAATTTTTCCTATCGATTGACGACTTGAATTACTGCAGCCACAAAAGAAAAGAGTATATCGAACTGCAATTGTCACATAATGTGCATGGAAGGGAAAAGTTGCTGTTAACGAATTGAATCAATTGCAGATGGTAAATTATGTCTCCCCTCCGCATCAGATTTTCTGTGATTTTATTTTTCAAGAGTTGTGAGGGCGCTATAATATTGAGCTTATCTACAACCACATTATATCAAAAGATAATCTTGCAATGATATTTCATCCCTTTTATCTTGTGCTAGTACAGAACTATGAATTTGTAGAACACGTAGTTCCTTTGTGTAAGGTTGAACAGGGGTGTATTTTGAATGATTAAATTTTTAATAGATTGTATTTTCCTTTAATCACTCCATACCATTCATTAAATTCTGTTAGTTGTTGACACTTTATGCCTTTTTCCGTTGAAATCCAGGCTATAATAGAAACTGGTGCTCTTCAAGCTGCCAAGAATGTATTGGAGAAACTGGTGCTCTTCAAGCTGCCAAGAATGTATTGGAGAGGTGAATGAAAAAAAAAAAAAAAATGAATACATTTGAGAAGGAAGTTGAAGATTGGTGTTGGAGTTTGCGACTGGAGAAACGAATAACGGTAAGTTGTCGTAAATTTTAAGAACATCCTTCTCTTTATGTTTTCATTATCCATATTTCAGAACTGAAAGCTCCATTTTTAAGGCACTGGCAATTAGATTTGTTTTTTGTTCCTAATCGTTGTATGTGTGTACCTAGGTGATTAACACAGTTTTTGAGATGTAATCAATGATATGGGAATTTAAAGAATAAATAAATTTCATAATTGGTATTTTTGTTTTATTGTAGTGAAGTCAAAGTTAATATTGTAACATGGAAATAATTTCATATTCGTAGTAGTTATATATCCAAGAATAATTTCTTAAGTTTGAAATTTGCTCTATGAATCCTACAAGTATTTTTCACTAGAATGAGTTGGTGGAGACTGTATTTTTCGGATGAGGTCTAATATTGGAAATGAAAAACTAAGACCTCAATATTCTGGTGGGTCTAAGGTAGTTAATGGTAGTGAATGTTGAGTACTCTTGCCATCTTAATCTGTATTTTCATAATATTTATATTATGAATGACTCCCAAATCACAACCGTTATTCTTCAGTCACATATTTCTGAAATCATTACTAGATCGTTTTTTTTTTTTCCTATTTCCATTTTCAAACTTATATTTTGAAGTCATGTGTTGATAATCTTTTTTCTTTGAATTTTGAATTGTGTTTTGTTCCTTTCACATCAGAATATTGAAAAAGACGAGATGAGACCCAAGAGCATTTCATTGATGGATCTCGCTAGGAAAGGACTCAAAGACCAGTGGTCCTGTGTGGCAAATAAAATTCGTGTTTAATTCTTAAAAAAAAGAAAAAAGAGAGGAAAAAAAAAGGGAAAAATGAAAAACATCAAAAAAAAAAAAAAAGAAAATGAAAAATTTCTGGAGTGCATTGAATGACTGCACGTAGTGACCTGCGCATTTGACGGCAGAAAAGAGTAGCAATGTGATCCAGGTATTCTCAAATTTTAATTAATCACTTAAAAGATTAGTTGTCATCACTTTTAGTTCTCTAAGCAGCACAATTTTTCCTATCGATTGACGACTTGAATTACTGCAGCCACAAAAGAAAAGAGTATATCGAACTGCAATTGTCACATAATGTGCATGGAAGGGAAAAGTTGCTGTTAACGAATTGAATCAATTGCAGATGGTAAATTATGTCTCCCCTCCGCATCAGATTTTCTGTGATTTTATTTTTCAAGAGTTGTGAGGGCGCTATAATATTGAGCTTATCTACAACCACATTATATCAAAAGATAATCTTGCAATGATATTTCATCCCTTTTATCTTGTGCTAGTACAGAACTATGAATTTGTAGAACACGTAGTTCCTTTGTGTAAGGTTGAACAGGGGTGTATTTTGAATGATTAAATTTTTAATGGATTGTATTTTCCTTTAATCACTCCATACCATTCATTAAATTCTGTTAGTTGTTGACACTTTATGGCTTTTTCCGTTGAAATCCAGGCTATAATAGAAACTGGTGCTCTTCAAGCTGCCAAGAATGTATTGGAGAAACTGGTGCTCTTCAAGCTGCCAAGAATGTATTGGAGAGGTGAATGAAAAAAAAAATAAAAATGAATACATTTGAGAAGGAAGTTGAAGATTGGTGTTGGAGTTTGCGACTGGAGAAACGAATAACGGTAAGTTGTCGTAAATTTTAAGAACATCCTTCTCTTTATATTTTCATTATCCATATTTCAAAACTGAAAGCTCCATTTTTAAGGCACCGGCAATTAGATTTGTTTTTTGTTCCTAATCGTTGTATGTGTGTATCTAGGTGATTAACACAGTTTTTGAGATGTAATCAATGATATGGGAATTTAAAGAATAAATAAATTTCATAATTGGTATTTTTGTTTTATTGTAGTGAAGTCAAAGTTAATATTGTAACATGGAAATAATTTCATATTCGTAGTAGTTATATATCCAAGAATAATTTCTTAAGTTTGAAATTTGCTCTATGAATCCTACAAGTATTTTTCACTAGAATGAGTTGGTGGAGACTGTATTTTTCGGATGAGGTCTAATATTGGAAATGAAAAACTAAGACCTCAATATTCTGGTGGGTCTAAGGTAGTTAATGGTAGTGAATGTTGAGTACTCTTGCCATCTTAATCTGTATTTTCATAATATTTATATTATGAATGACTCCCAAATCACAACCGTTATTCTTCAGTCACATATTTCTGAAATCATTACTAGATCGTTTTTTTTTTTTTTTCCTATTTCCATTTTCAAACATATATTTTGAAGTCATGTGTTGATAATCTTTTTTCTTTGAATTTTGAATTGTGTTTTGTTCCTTTCACATCAGAATATTGAAAAAGACGAGATGAGACCCAAGAGCATTTCATTGATGGATCTCGCTAGGAAAGGACTCAAAGACCAGTGGTCCTGTGTGGCAAATAAAATTCGTGTTTAATTCTTAAAAAAAAGAAAAAAGAGAGGAAAAAAAAAGGGAAAAATGAAAAACATCAAAAAAAAAAAAAAAGAAAATGAAAAATTTCTTGAGTGCATTGAATGACTGCACGTAGTGACCTGCGCATTTGACGGCAGAAAAGAGTAGCAATGTGATCCAGGTATTCTGAAATTTTAATTAATCACTTAAAAGATTAGTTGTCATCACTTTTAGTTCTCTAAGCAGCACAATTTTTCCTATCGATTGACGACTTGAATTACTGCAGCCACAAAAGAAAAGAGTATATCGAACTGCAATTGTCACATAATGTGCATGGAAGGGAAAAGTTGCTGTTAACGAATTGAATCAATTGCAGATGGTAAATTATGTCTCCCCTCCGCATCAGATTTTCTGTGATTTTATTTTTCAAGAGTTGTGAGGGCGCTATAATATTGAGCTTATCTACAACCACATTATATCAAAAGATAATCTTGCAATGATATTTCATCCCTTTTATCTTGTGCTAGTACAGAACTATGAATTTGTAGAACACGTAGTTCCTTTGTGTAAGGTTGAACAGGGGTGTATTTTGAATGATTAAATTTTTAATAGATTGTATTTTCCTTTAATCACTCCATACCATTCATTAAATTCTGTTAGTTGTTGACACTTTATGCCTTTTTCCGTTGAAATCCAGGCTATAATAGAAACTGGTGCTCTTCAAGCTGCCAAGAATGTATTGGAGAAACTGGTGCTCTTCAAGCTGCCAAGAATGTATTGGAGAGGTGAATGAAAAAAAAAAAAAAAATGAATACATTTGAGAAGGAAGTTGAAGATTGGTGTTGGAGTTTGCGACTGGAGAAACGAATAACGGTAAGTTGTCGTAAATTTTAAGAACATCCTTCTCTTTATGTTTTCATTATCCATATTTCAGAACTGAAAGCTCCATTTTTAAGGCACTGGCAATTAGATTTGTTTTTTGTTCCTAATCGTTGTATGTGTGTACCTAGGTGATTAACACAGTTTTTGAGATGTAATCAATGATATGGGAATTTAAAGAATAAATAAATTTCATAATTGGTATTTTTGTTTTATTGTAGTGAAGTCAAAGTTAATATTGTAACATGGAAATAATTTCATATTCGTAGTAGTTATATATCCAAGAATAATTTCTTAAGTTTGAAATTTGCTCTATGAATCCTACAAGTATTTTTCACTAGAATGAGTTGGTGGAGACTGTATTTTTCGGATGAGGTCTAATATTGGAAATGAAAAACTAAGACCTCAATATTCTGGTGGGTCTAAGGTAGTTAATGGTAGTGAATGTTGAGTACTCTTGCCATCTTAATCTGTATTTTCATAATATTTATATTATGAATGACTCCCAAATCACAACCGTTATTCTTCAGTCACATATTTCTGAAATCATTACTAGATCGTTTTTTTTTTTTCCTATTTCCATTTTCAAACTTATATTTTGAAGTCATGTGTTGATAATCTTTTTTCTTTGAATTTTGAATTGTGTTTTGTTCCTTTCACATCAGAATATTGAAAAAGACGAGATGAGACCCAAGAGCATTTCATTGATGGATCTCGCTAGGAAAGGACTCAAAGACCAGTGGTCCTGTGTGGCAAATAAAATTCGTGTTTAATTCTTAAAAAAAAGAAAAAAGAGAGGAAAAAAAAAGGGAAAAATGAAAAACATCAAAAAAAAAAAAAAAGAAAATGAAAAATTTCTGGAGTGCATTGAATGACTGCACGTAGTGACCTGCGCATTTGACGGCAGAAAAGAGTAGCAATGTGATCCAGGTATTCTCAAATTTTAATTAATCACTTAAAAGATTAGTTGTCATCACTTTTAGTTCTCTAAGCAGCACAATTTTTCCTATCGATTGACGACTTGAATTACTGCAGCCACAAAAGAAAAGAGTATATCGAACTGCAATTGTCACATAATGTGCATGGAAGGGAAAAGTTGCTGTTAACGAATTGAATCAATTGCAGATGGTAAATTATGTCTCCCCTCCGCATCAGATTTTCTGTGATTTTATTTTTCAAGAGTTGTGAGGGCGCTATAATATTGAGCTTATCTACAACCACATTATATCAAAAGATGATCTTGCAATGATATTTCATCCCTTTTATCTTGTGCTAGTACAGAACTATGAATTTGTAGAACACGTAGTTCCTTTGTGTAAGGTTGAACAGGGGTGTATTTTGAATGATTAAATTTTTAATAGATTGTATTTTCCTTTAATCACTCCATACCATTCATTAAATTCTGTTAGTTGTTGACACTTTATGCCTTTTTCCGTTGAAATCCAGGCTATAATAGAAACTGGTGCTCTTCAAGCTGCCAAGAATGTATTGGAGAAACTGGTGCTCTTCAAGCTGCCAAGAATGTATTGGAGAGGTGAATGAAAAAAAAAATAAAAAATGAATACATTTGAGAAGGAAGTTGAAGATTGGTGTTGGAGTTTGCGACTGGAGAAACGAATAACGGTAAGTTGTCGTAAATTTTAAGAACATCCTTCTCTTTATATTTTCATTATCCATATTTCAAAACTGAAAGCTCCATTTTTAAGGCACCGGCAATTAGATTTGTTTTTTGTTCCTAATCGTTGTATGTGTGTATCTAGGTGATTAACACAGTTTTTGAGATGTAATCAATGATATGGGAATTTAAAGAATAAATAAATTTCATAATTGGTATTTTTGTTTTATTGTAGTGAAGTCAAAGTTAATATTGTAACATGGAAATAATTTCATATTCGTAGTAGTTATATATCCAAGAATAATTTCTTAAGTTTGAAATTTGCTCTATGAATCCTACAAGTATTTTTCACTAGAATGAGTTGGTGGAGACTGTATTTTTCGGATGAGGTCTAATATTGGAAATGAAAAATTAAGACCTCAATATTCTGGTGGGTCTAAGGTAGTTAATGGTAGTGAATGTTGAGTACTCTTGCCATCTTAATCTGTCTTTTCATAATATTTATATTATGAATGACTCCCAAATCACAACCGTTATTCTTCAGTCACATATTTCTGAAATCATTACTAGATCGTTTTTTTTTTTTTCCTATTTCCATTTTCAAACTTATATTTTGAAGTCATGTGTTGATAATCTGTTTTCTTTGAATTTTGAATTGTGTTTTGTTCCTTTCACATCAGAATATTGAAAAAGACGATATGAGACCCAAAAGCATTTCATTGATGGATCTCGCTAGGAAAGGACTCAAAGACCAGTGGTCCTATGTGGCAAATAAAATTCGTGTTTAATTCTTAAAAAAAAGAAAAAAGAGAGGAAAAAAAAAGGGAAAAATGAAAAACATCAAAAAAAAAAAAAGAAAATGAAAAATTTCTGGAGTGCATTGAATGACTGCACGTAGTGACCTGCGCATTTGACGGCAGAAAAGAGTAGCAATGTGATCCAGGTATTCTGAAATTTTAATTAATCACTTAAAAGATTAGTTGTCATCACTTTTAGTTCTCTAAGCAGCACAATTTTTCCTATCGATTGACGACTTGAATTACTGCAGCCACAAAAGAAAAGAGTATATCGAACTGCAATTGTCACATAATGTGCATGGAAGGGAAAAGTTGCTGTTAAAGAATTGAATCAATTGCAGATGGTAAATTATGTCTCCCCTCCGCATCAGATTTTCTATGATTTTATTTTTCAAGAGTTGTGAGGGCGCTATAATATTGAGCTTATCTACAACCACATTATATCAAAAGATAATCTTGCAATGATATTTCATCCCTTTTATCTTGTGCTAGTACAGAACTATGAATTTGTAGAACACGTAGTTCCTTTGTGTAAGGTTGAACAGGGGTGTATTTTGAATGATTAAATTTTTAATGGATTGTATTTTCCTTTAATCACTCCATACCATTCATTAAATTCTGTTAGTTGTTGACACTTTATGCCTTTTTCCGTTGAAATCCAGGCTATAAGAGAAACTGGTGCTCTTCATGCTGCCAAGAATGTATTGGAGAGGTGAATGAAAAAAAAAATAAAAAATGAATACATTTGAGAAGGAAGTTGAAGATTGGTGTTGGAGTTTGCGACTGGAGAAACGAATAACGGTAAGTTGTCGTAAATTTTAAGAACATCCTTCTCTTTATGTTTTCATTATCCATATTTCAAAACTGAAAGCTCCATTTTTAAGGCACTGGCAATTAGATTTGTTTTTTGTTCATAATCGTTGTATGTGTGTACCTAGGTGATTAACACAGTTTTTGAGATGTAATCAATGATATGGGAATTTAAAGAATAAATAAATTTCATAATTGGTATTTTTGTTTTATTGTAGTGAAGTCAAAGTTAATATTGTAACATGGAAATAATTTCATATTCGTAGTAGTTATATATCCAAGAATAATTTCTTAAGTTTGAAATTTGCTCTATGAATCCTACAAGTATTTTTCACTAGAATGAGTTGGTGGAGACTGTATTTTTCGGATGAGGTCTAATATTGGAAATGAAAAACTAAGACCTCAATATTCTGGTGGGTCTAAGGTAGTTAATGGTAGTGAATGTTGAGTACTCTTGCCATCTTAATCTGTATTTTCATAATATTTATATTATGAATGACTCCCAAATCACAACCGTTATTCTTCAGTCACATATTTCTGAAATCATTACTAGATCGTTTTTTTTTTTTTCCTATTTCCATTTTCAAACTTATATTTTGAAGTCATGTGTTGATAATCTTTTTTCTTTGAATTTTGAATTGTGTTTTGTTCCTTTCACATCAGAATATTGAAAAAGACGAGATGAGACCCAAGAGCATTTCATTGATGGATCTCGCTAGGAAAGGACTCAAAGACCAGTGGTCCTGTGTGGCAAATAAAATTCGTGTTTAATTCTTAAAAAAAAGAAAAAAGAGAGGAAAAAAAAAGGGAAAAATGAAAAAAATCTAAAAAAAAAAAAAAGAAAATGAAAAATTTCTGGAGTGCATTGAATGACTGCACGTAGTGACCTACGCATTTGACGGTAGAAAAGAGTAGCAATGTGATCCAGGTATTCTGAAATTTTAATTAATCACTTAAAAGATTAGTTGTCATCACTTTTAGTTCTCTAAGCAGCACAATTTTTCCTATCGATTGACGACTTGAATTACTGCAGCCACAAAAGAAAAGAGTATATCGAACTGCAATTGTCACATAATGTGCATGGAAGGGAAAAGTTGCTGTTAACGAATTGAATCAATTGCAGATGGTAAATTATGTCTCCCCTCCGCATCAGATTTTCTGTGATTTTATTTTTCAAGAGTTGTGAGGGCGCTATAATATTGAGCTTATCTACAACCACAATATATCAAAAGATAATCTTGCAATGATATTTCATCCCTTTTATCTTGTGCTAGTACAGAACTATGAATTTGTAGAACACGTAGTTCCTTTGTGTAAGGTTGAACAGGGGTGTATTTTGAATGATTAAATTTTTAATGGATTGTATTTTCCTTTAATCACTCCATACCATTCATTAAATTCTGTTAGTTGTTGACACTTTATGCCTTTTTCCGTTGAAATCCAGGCTATAAGAGAAACTGGTGCTCTTCAAGCTGCCAAGAATGTATTGGAGAAACTGGTGCTCTTCAAGCTGCCAAGAATGTATTGGAGAGGTGAATGAAAAAAAAAAATAGAAAATGAATACATTTGAGAAGGAAGTTGAAGATTGGTGTTGGAGTTTGCGACTGGAGAAACGAATAACGGTAAGTTGTCGTAAATTTTAAGAACATCCTTCTCTTTATATTTTCATTATCCATATTTCAGAACTGAAAGCTCCATTTTTAAGGCACTGGCAATTAGATTTGTTTTTTGTTCATAATCGTTGTATGTGTGTACCTAGGTGATTAACACAGTTTTTGAGATGTAATCAATGATATGGGAATTTAAAGAATAAATAAATTTCATAATTGGTATTTTTGTTTTATTGTAGTGAAGTCAAAGTTAATATTGTAACATGGAAATAATTTCATATTCGTAGTAGTTATATATCCAAGAATAATTTCTTAAGTTTGAAATTTGCTCTATGAATCCTACAAGTATTTTTCACTAGAATGAGTTGGTGGAGACTGTATTTTTCGGATGAGGTCTAATATTGGAAATGAAAAACTAAGACCTCAATATTCTGGTGGGTCTAAGGTAGTTAATGGTAGTGAATGTTGAGTACTCTTGCCATCTTAATCTGTATTTTCATAATATTTATATTATGAATGACTCCCAAATCACAACCGTTATTCTTCAGTCACATATTTCTGAAATCATTACTAGATCGTTTTTTTTTTTTTTTCCTATTTCCATTTTCAAATTTTCAAACTTATATTTTGAAGTCATGTGTTGATAATCTTTTTTCTTTGAATTTTGAATTGTGTTTTGTTCCTTTCACATCAGAATATTGAAAAAGACGAGATGAGACCCAAGAGCATTTAATTGATGGATCTCGCTAGGAAAGGACTCAAAGACCAGTGGTGCTGTGTGGCAAATAAAATTCGTGTTTAATTCTTAAAAAAAAGAAAAAAGAGAGGAAAAAAAAAGGGAAAAATCAAAAAAATCAAAAAAAAAAAAAAGAAAGTGAAAAATTTCTGGAGTGCATTGAATGACTGCACGTAGTGACCTGCGCATTTGACGGCAGAAAAGAGTAGCAATGTGATCCAGGTATTCTCAAATTTTAATTAATCACTTAAAAGATTAGTTGTCATCACTTTTAGTTCTCTAAGCAACACAATTTTTCCTATCGATTGACGACTTGAATTACTGCAGCCACAAAAGAATAGAGTATATCGAGCTGCAATTGTCACATAATATGCATGGAAGGGAAAAGTTGCTGTTAACGAATTGAATCAATTGCAGATGGTAAATTATGTCTCCCCTCCGCATCGGATTTTCTGTGATTTTATTTTTCAAGAGTTGTGAGGGCGCTATAATATTGAGCTTATCTACAACCACATTATATCAAAAGATAATCTTGCAATGATATTTCATCCCTTTTATCTTGTGCTAGTACAGAACTATGAATTTGTAGAACACGTAGTTCCTTTGTGTAAGGTTGAACAGGGGTGTATTTTGAATGATTAAATTTTTAATAGATTGTATTTTCCTTTAATCACTCCATACCATTCATTAAATTCTGTTAGTTGTTGACACTTTATGCCTTTTTCTGTTGAAATCCAGGCTATAATAGAAACTGGTGCTCTTCAAGCTGCCAAGAATGTATTGGAGAGGTGAATGAAAAAAAAAAAAAAAAATGAATACATTTGAGAAGGAAGTTGAAGATTGGTGTTGGAGTTTGCGACTGGAGAAACGAATAACGGTAAGTTGTCGTAAATTTTAAGAACATCCTTCTCTTTATGTTTTCATTATCCATATTTCAAAACTGAAAGCTCCATTTTTAAGGCACTGGCAATTAGATTTGTTTTTTGTTCCTAATCGTTGTATGTGTGTACCTAGGTGATTAACACAGTTTTTGAGATGTAATCAATGATATGGGAATATAAAGAATAAATAAATTTCATAATTGGTATTTTTATTTTATTGTAGTGAAGTCAAAGTTAATATTGTAACATGGAAATAATTTCATATTCGAAGTAGTTATATATCCAATAATAATTTCTTAAGTTTGAAATTTGCTCTATGAATCCTACAAGTATTTTTCACTAGAATGAGTTGGTGGAGACTGTATTTTTCGGATGAGGTCTAATATTGGAAATGAAAAACTAAGACCTCAATATTCTGGTGGGTCTAAGGTAGTTAATGGTAGTGAATGTTGAGTACTCTTGCCATCTTAATCTGTATTTTCATAATATTTATATTATGAATGACTCCCAAATCACAACCGTTATTCTTCAGTCACATATTTCTGAAATCATTACTAGATCGTTTTTTTTTTTCCTATTTACATTTTCAAACTTATATTTTGAAGTCATGTGTTGATAATCTTTTTTCTTTGAATTTTGAATTGTGTTTTGTTCCTTTCACATCAGAATATTGAAAAAGACGAGATGAGACCCAAGAGCATTTCATTGATGGATCTCGCTAGGAAAGGACTCAAAGACCAGTGGTCCTGTGTGGCAAATAAAATTCGTGTTTAATTCTTAAAAAAAAGAAAAAAGAGAGGAAAAAAAAAGGGAAAAATGAAAAACATCAAAAAAAAAAAAAAAAGAAAATGAAAAATTTCTTGAGTGCATTGAATGACTGCACGTAGTGACCTGCGCATTTGACGGCAGAAAAGAGTAGCAATGTGATCCAGGTATTCTCAAATTTTAATTAATCACTTAAAAGATTAGTTGTCATCACTTTTAGTTCTCTAAGCAGCACAATTTTTCCTATCGATTGACGACTTGAATTACTGCAGCCACAAAAGAAAAGAGTATATCGAACTGCAATTGTCACATAATGTGCATGGAAGGGAAAAGTTGCTCTCAACGAATTGAATCAATTGCAAATGGTAAATTATGTCTCCCCTCCGCTTCAGATTTTCTGTGATTTTATTTTTCAAGAGTTGTGAGGGCGCTATAATATTGAGCTTATCTACAACTATAATATATCAAAAGATAATCTTGCAATGATATTTCATCCCTTTAATCTTGTGCTAGTACAGAACCATGAATTTGTAGAACACGTAGTTCCTTTGTGTAAGGTTGAACAGGGGTGTATTTTGAATGATTAAATTTTTAATGGATTGTATTTTCCTTTAATCACTCCATACCATTCATTAAATTCTGTTAGTTGTTGACACTTTATGCCTTTTTCCGTTGAAATCCAGGCTATAAGAGAAACTGGTGCTCTTCAAGCTGCCAAGAATGTATTGGAGAGGTGAATGAAAAAAAAAAAAAAAATGAATACATTTGAGAAGGAAGTTGAAGAATGGAATTGGAGTTTGCGACTGGAGAAATGAATAACGGTAAGTTGTCGTAAATTTTAAGCACATCCTTTTCTCTATGTTTTCATTATCCATATTTCAAAACTGAAAGCTCCATTTTTAAGGCGCTTGCATTTAGATTTCTTTTTGTTCCTAATCGTTGTATGTGTGTCTACCTAGGTGATTAACATAGTTTTTGAGATGTAATCAATGATATGGGAATTTAAAGAATAAACAAATTTCATAATTGGTATTTTTGCCTTACAATTTAGTATTGGGTATAGACCATGGTCTGCTCCTATGTTTTGATTAGCAACTCTTACTGCAGTTATGGTAAACACATCAAAATCATTTACGCACTTATATTAATTTGATAAATATCCTCATTTGGTTTATTTTTGCTACCTCTTTCTAGATTGAATTAATCCTCTTTTAGTGCTTGGCTAATTTCATTGGGAATGTGGCTAATTTTATATAGTACGTTGTGTTTTTCCCCACCATCAATAGCAGCTTCATCAATTTTCTTGGCTAAATTTTTTCATATTCCTTCCAAGAGGCCTTGGGTATATTGTTAATTTTTCTGAAATTTTAACGTGATACTGATATTTACTTGTCCATTGTGTTTAATTCATGTAATGTCATTGCAGAATCATACATTGCGACATTATACCCTTTGCCAGTCCTATGGTTTTACGAGATTGTGTCTTGACATTACATGGGTTCTAGTGTGCCTGGCCTGCAGGTAGAGAGAAGTACAAATCAGCATGAGGTGAGCACACTTCTTGAATATTGTAATGATGAAATAAAAGGTTTTGACAATGATTCGTACTAATACAAGTTGTTTTTTTTCAAGTCAGACAAATTTGTTTTCTACTGATGCTGGTCTGGACAAATATTGGTATCGCGTTTCTAAAATGGCAAAGTAAGGTGATGATTGGCCAACTATTAACAGCATGGTGAACAACAACAATAGACTACTGGTTTTCACTTCTGATTTTCTGAAAGAGGCAGGTGAAGGGATTGTGTATCAGTGGAGATGCATGGTGGGAAATGAGTGTAATTATATAAAACAATGGCTGGTTATTATTGATTACAGATATGCCTGATTATGGCTTGCAATATAAATGCTCATTATATAGTGCGTTTCAGTGGGAGATCTAAGGTTGAAATCTGGTTCATCCCCCAATAGAAAAGAATGAAAGGCGCTTAACTCAAATAGTGCCTCTCTGATGAACAAGTCATCAGGGAATATGATGCCCAAATCTGTGGGAACTTTACATGGTATTGATACTTACAAGTTAGAGCTTAATTAATCGATGTTTCTACTATTTGAGTAATAATTTGATATCTTGCAGATAATTGATGGAGGAGTTGTATTTGATGTTGTGGATGGAATTAATGACCAGATTTATGTGGGTGTACTGTTGTCTCTCTTTGCCAGGTTTGTCCATATTTTGTACATAAAAGGGGGTTCATTGGTTAGAAATATTGAATTAATAAAACATAGTTGAATCAAAACAAACCAAATTGTATATAGAAAGCAATAGTTAGCTTTTATTAAAGTGTTGATAGCTTGTGAATGGTTTTATAACATATGAAAGAAAGTGATATTTACACATACTTGAGAGCATCAGAAGTTCGGTTTCTTCTTTCTACTTCTAAGGACATTCATCATTATATATTTTTGTGATTGCTGATTTTGTTTGTCCAAATAACTTTAGGCAAAGAAAAGACCAGCTATAAAGTTCATGTATAGAGTTCAAAAGGCTATCTATGCAATCAAGTTCAGAAATTCTCATTGAATGGCTTGTTGAGGTAGTATTTATTTATACTATATATAATTGAAGTTCATGACATTGATTTGTAAAAGTATTGCATCTGAAAACTACATTATACCTTGAATGCACGCTCAAGCAAAAAAACAATGAGTTTAGATAGTTATTTTTTAGGAAATTGCATGGGTGTTGCTTGGGATAACCTGCATGACGATTGCATCGTAAAATTAATCGCTTACTATCTTTCTTATATATATGCATTTTATGCATGACCTCTCTTCCCCGTGTTTACATCATTTATGTAGATGTTGCCTTGTGTTGCCTACATGGTCAATCCCATCCACAAGTTTTGCAGCAAAGTTTTTGTACACACAAGTCAAATCTTCAATGAATGCTATCTTTGGATGCTTCTCTCTCTTTCTCTATGTATGCGTTTTCATACAAACTAAAACCTATCTTATTATTTATTACCTAGATATTTACTATAGGTAGTTCTCTAGAATGTTCTACGACACTTCATTTCTGGTGGTTCACCATCGTCAATGTTTAATTTCATTATAGATATAGAAGGTTTCCTTGGTCATGTGTTTCAAGTTTTAATGTAGAAAATCACTTTTAATGTATTTATTTGTTGAAAACTTATTTACTAAATTACCCTAAACAATCCTCCCCCGATTGTTGATTATGGCTTCCTGTGGCTGATTATAAAAGAGTAATTTACGTGTGAATAATAAGCATTGCATTTAACAAAGAGTAATATATCCAGAGTTCTACCTTATTGTGAAGTCCATGTTGCATTTTAAATGTTAAAGCTATCTCAAAGCTACCCTCTCTCTCTTTTGTCTTCATGTCTTTAATGATTTGTTCAGGAAACAGATGAGCAAAGGAAT
>VALJ01000040.1:0-39529 GCA_005771605.1 Scutellaria baicalensis
GGTTATAGTTGATGGTTGTTTCGGAATTCCATCTCTACTACAGAATTGGACGTGAGAGTTTCGTCTCATCCAGCTCCTCGCAAATAAAAGGATTCAAAATTGAATTTCAATTAATTTGAATAGATATTTTTATAAAAATCGTTTTTTTGTAACGTCCTAATAAATCTTTATTTTCTGCGGGCGAATGTTTACTCTTGCAACTTATATTTCAGTCCTAGCACTTGTTCATCATTTCTCCGAATAGATGAATTGATTTCTGGTTCATTTCGCCATCCCAACTAGTGAATCAGTAAGATTCATTTGTTGAATCAAATCTTTTGCATTCACAGGTTCCTTCGTTCCCACCACTTCGTACTAAATGGTTAGGTCATAATTTTACAATGAAGCTCATAATCCAATTTATTTTTGAGTCAACCTTCTTAGTCTTTATTGGCCCGAAGCTCTTGAGTTTTTTCTTCTATAATCTATAAGAAGGATTCATTTAATATTTCATTATGTATGAATCAATTACAATTAGTAGTGATGCTTTTTTACACTGTCTTTTATGAGATGACCCATAGACCTTACATATTGGAATTCTATATCATTGATATTCTTTTTCTTTCTTTCACCCTTCCATTTATCCACACCCTTGTTCTATATTTTGCTTTAAACTTAAAATGAAAGTTTCATTCTAAAAAAATTTCAGTTGCTATAAAGATATGACTGATTTAGCATATCTTGACAGGTTCTTTAGATCCAGATAATATGAAGTAATGAGTTGGTTTCTATACTACCGGGCCGGTGTTTTTTTAATCCTAACCCTAAAAAAACCAACGAGTCACACACTAAGCATAGCAATTATATCAAAACAAAAGGTCAATCGAATGTTTATTCAACCCTAGAGAATTAAAGAATTCAGAACTCATTTGATTGGCCAGAAAAAAGAATGAATGAGTTTTCTTTTTTTGTTCTACAAATGGATAAAAGGAAAAAACAATGAACGTTTTCTTATTCCTTCATGACATGATAAAAGTAAAATTGTTTGAATTTTGGAATAATTAGGATTATATGTTTGTTGTTTGTTTTCATATATATATATATAGAAGGACTTGTGTGCCCCGGCCACGAATCCCCGCTCCATGATTCATTTCCTATTTTCTTATTTTAGGGCAGTCTCCTTCATATTTTGCTTCTGTGCTGCCACCTTCTTCATCTTATACTTTTCCTCTTCTGCTTCTACGCGCTCTTCTTCTTCTTCTTTATTTCTCCATCTCTGCTCCGACTCCGCTTCCTCCTTCTGCTTCTACATGCTGCTCTCTTCTTTTTCTTCTTCTTCTTCTTTTTCTTGTTTATTTCTCCATCTCTGCTTCGACTCCGCTTCACATCTCCACTTCGACTCCAATGAGGAAGCCTCAAATTCACTCTTTGCATTGACTAAGTTATGGAAGGATTTTGTTTGCTAAGTAGGTTTAATTGATCAAATAGATGAGATTTGTTTGATTGATCGAATTGAAGAGATCTGCTCTAAGGTTTCTTTGCACAATGTTTCTGTGATAATAATTCATATGAATTCTGCAATTCTGTAAATTTTGCAGAAAAAAATGAGGAAGAATATGATATAAATCACGATTTTGGAATTTAGAAATTTTAAACTCACTATACAGTAATGTAATACCTAGAAAGTACATATGTAATACCTATAGAGTATACATGTGATACATATAGAACAAAAGTTCGAACAAATAATTTATACCTTTATTGAATGAACACATGATACGCGTAATACCTATAGGGTATACATATAATACACATCACTGAATCATTAACTACGAAATCAAGTGTGCGTGAGCGCACACCAAATTTGCTATGGACACGCGTGGAAGCTGCCCACGCGCCGAGTCAGGTCCGTGCCCCTCGGGTACACAAGTTTTTGCGATATATATATATATATATATCATTTCAATACTGTTTACAACATTAGAAAAAATGGTATTGTTTTAGGATATGTCCTTTTTTTGTTGTTGTCAAGTTTTATAATAATATACGGTTAGTCTAATTGATTTTCAAAGTTTGTCCTTAGTGAAATTGATTAATTTGATTTAGAATATTTCAATAACTGTTTAATATAGTATACTGCATTCTTAAAGAAACATAATATAATACATATTTCAAAAAATGTATATAATAATCTACAAATGAAGAATAGTATAAAATATTCATGGACGACATAATAGGTTCAACTTACCCATTAATTAAAACGCTGAAAGTATATTTTAGACTCAAATAAAAGATTATTTACACCTCCCACGGACATGAAATATACATTCGTACATTTGTCCTAATTTAAAAAGTACTACAATAGCTTCATTCCTAGCGTCAAATAAATAATTGACACATCTTTACTAATTGCTAAGAGTAACACTTGTGTGTTCGGGGGTACGGTGTCCCCAAATTAATCATCGTATGGTATTAAATATATATTTTATAGGTATCATGTATATACTCTTCAGGTATAACATGTATACTCTTATATATAAATGATACCTGTAGAGTATATTTATAACACCAAGAAACATAACACCTATAAAATATATTTATAACACATAAAGAGCATGTATATAACACCTAAATATGTGCCCCTATATGACCTAGGGGTATATAAGTTTTTGACATTTACTAAATAAAAAAAGAATCATAGCACATTATGTACATGTGGTTAGATGAAATATCCAAATAAATGTGAATATATAAAGGTAGAATATAATATACTAACAATGATTTAAACATGTGAAGAAACACAATGGACCATAGACAAGACAGGGAGTGAGTGATGGGACATTACCCCACAAGCCTTCTGATATTTTTCGTGTCGGATTCCTTTTCTGTTCATTTTTTATTTTTCAAGTTAAATTATTAAAGTAGAGAATAAATTGAAGGAAAAAAAAACGTTTTTTAGTCATTTATATTTAACTTATTAAATTTTTAGTCATCTCACTTTCAACTTTTAATTTTTAGTCATTTATATTTAGTCTTATTAGATGTTTAGTCATTTATGTTTATCATTATTGGATTTTTTGTCATCTGTCTTTCAACTTTTAATTTTAGTTATTTATGTTTATTTCATTAGATTTTTAATCCTTCATTTTTCAACCTTTGAATTTTAGTCTTTCATGTTTAAAAAATATCATTTTTTAGTACTTTTACCTGTAATTGCATATTATATATTTTTTTCTTTTTAGTTACAATTTAATTTTTTGTTGCAAAACAAAGTTTTTGTTTCCATCTAACAAATGTAAATTATTATTATTATTAATTGAAAATTTTATTTTTCATCTTATTACTAAGGATTAGAGTTTTGAAAATATGAGAAATTAAAAAAAATTAACATAAAATTGATAGTAAGTAATTAATAATTTATTTTACATAAGTTACATACATTTTGTGTCAAAATTGGATAATACAGAACTAAAAAAATGACATTAGTGATATTTTATAAGTTTTAAAATTATACCAAATATATTTTTTAAACATGGAGAACTAAAATTCAAAAGTTGAAAAATGAAAGATTAAAAATCTAATGAAATAAATATAGAGATTAAAAATCAAAAATTAAAAGATAGAGAACTAAAAATCTAATAAGGGTGAACATAAAAGACTAAGAATAAAAAATTGAAAGTTAGAGGATAAAAAATCTAGTGAGTTGGTCTCTTGTGAGACCGTCTCATGTACGACGACACTCGCGCACGGCCGTGTTCTGGAACACGGTCGACCATGCGCAAAACACAAACTTATAACACTAAAAGACATACTTATAGATAAAAATCACATGCTTATATTGACCGTGTCCTGAGATCCGACCGTGCGCCACAAATCGCTATTGTTTATCGCGCAAGGCACGACCATGTCCCAAGGAACGGTTGTGGACTAGGAAAAAAAATCACATACTTATAGTGAAAAATCACATACTTATTGTTGAAAAATACATACTTATACACTGTGTTAGGACACAGTTGCGCACGCTCGACCGTGTCCCAGAATACGACCGTGCGCGAGGTCATCGCACGCGAGTTTTGTTGAAATCTAGTGAGGTAAATATAAATGATTAAAAAACTCAATTTTTTTTTTTTCTAAAATGAATTAGATGCGCTGAAATAGCATCCCTAATTATGAATATTAATATTATTATTTTTTGTTGGGATATTTGCGTTAGAAATAAATACCAAAGAAAACAAAAAATAAAATATATACGATAAGAGCTGGATAAAATTATAAAATTAATCCATAAAATATATATGCAAAATTCATAAAATTAATATTAATATATAAATAAAATTTTAAAGTTTACCAAGTTTAATTTATCTTTGTAAAATCTTGTGTATTACACGAGACCTATACTCGTTTAATATATATATTAAGGATTTTAATCTGAATGTCTTAATTTAGGTCTATACCACAAATTTAACATGACTTCTAAATAATATCATTGGCAATTAATCTTCTAAATTTAATATATATACTATGCTCATTATTATAATATTCAGAAAAAATAGTTATATAATGTAAAATTATATTTATTATAATTATATATATATATATATATATATAAGTGTGGTTTGACACTCTCAAGTGATGACACTTGGAGCTCTACAAGCATGCCAAGTGTCCTTTCTTAAAACATATTTTATTTCTCAAATATAAAAACATTAATATCAATTAAATACTCACCTCACTACTCAACAAAAAATAAATATGTAAGTTACTAATGTTTGCTAATGTTGTATTGTTTTTCACTATATGAAATCTTTGCTTCCAAATTTGAATAATTATTTGTCCAACATTTCAATTTGAAAGGAAAAAAAAAAAGTAAACAAGAAGGTTACATTAGCTTATATAATATGAAATTCTTATAAAAAGAAAACAAAAAGTACACAACAATGTTATATAAACCTTTATAAAATGAAATTCTTAGCTAAAAAAAAAAACAAATTTTTTTTTGAAGAGTAAATATACAACTATTTTTCATTGAACTAAAACAAATAAATAAAAAAGATGTTTGAAGATAGTAATACCTTACAAAAGAACATTTAAGATAATTCAGATTAAAAAATAACTTTAGAAATAAATTTATTTGTAGGATTGAAGAAAAAAAAAAAGATAATATGGAACTACTGAAATTACTAATATTTTACAAAAAGAGCATTTAGGATAGTTCAAACTCTGACATTAACAAAAATAGGTGCTAAAAAATTAGGATATGTTTGGGTTAGACATAAGTAGATTTTGCAAGTTTGAAAGTATATTGTGAAAATGATGGAATTTGATAAGTTTGGGTATGTTAAAAGATTTTAGAAAGTAAGATTATAATTAATTTATCATATCATATCAGGAACTATAGAAAAAATAGATGATGTTCTATTATTTTATTTTGAAAAAAGAAAACAAATGTTTTTAAAATTTCAAGAAAATGGATGAAGTAGAAAAAAAATTAGAATTCTAGAAATTAACAAAATAAATAACATAATTAGGATATTGGTCATCCAAAATCCGGATGTGCACATCCAATCGAAACACCCCTTAAACAATTAGAAAATTATATTAAAACTTTATAACAACAAATATAACAATTGGTTAAAATTAAAAAAACAAAACAACAACAAAAAATTACAAAGGAAACCAATATGTAATGCAATTAATGAGTGCATTTAAAGATAAAATTTGAACAAAATAGATGTCTTCGAGCCATAAAAATGAGATGTATTATACACTTTTTACAGAAAGATATGAAAATACTTAATGTTACAGTTAAAACACATATAAAAAAAATCATATTAACAAGTTTGTGCTAAAGAACAAATGAAAAAAAAAATATGAAATATTATTTTAAGGATAAATAGAAAATGTCACACTTATAAAAAAATCTGTTAACATATAAAAAAGAATAATACTTTAACATAAAAATAAGATAAGTATTAAATAAAGGTAGTGCATCGCACGAGTTCAAACCTAGTTAAGAATAAAGAATTGGATCTCATTTATTTATTACATGCAAAAAATATTTTGTTGATCTTAATTATTTGAGAATATTAATTTCAGAAATCTAAGAAATTAATATTTTTTAAATATACATTAGTAAAATACAAACTTAAATTATAGCTCATAATATTTGAAATTGAAAAAAAAAAAAAACTAAAAATTCTTAAGGTGTTCTTCATTTGAATGGGTCAACATAATTTACTTAAGATATTTCCGAACATTTTCTAAGTCATCAATAACATGTAAGTTTTATATATATATATATATATATATATATATATATTTCATGTTAGCGTAAACATTTCATAAATCTTAATGTTATGTGATTACTTGAATGGTGATGAAGATGTAATTAAAATCTAAATTTTTTAAAATTTGCAGATTGTGACTTTATTTTATAATTTAAAAATCAACTAAGTTATTTAAAATAATTATTTTAAGAAAACACAAAAATTTCATTTTATCATTAATTATTATAACTTAAATCTAATATTATACTATCTCATCAACCACAAATTTTCTTCTTACTATTTTCAGTTATTTAAAATATATAATCAAGTAATTAATATTTTATTTCTTAATATTTATACATTCCAACATAAATTCTCATATTTTAAATGTACATTTTATTTTCCTTTCACTATATTATAATTACATTATTTAATTTATGACCAATATATATAATGAAATGAAAAAACTCATTTAAAGTTTCTCTATTAACATGTCCAATGTATAATGAAATAAGAAAAACAATTGAAAGTGACCCAATATAAGCAGCTGACCCAATGTAACTCATAGTTACAGTTTAAAAGACAATTTATCTGATATATTAATACATTTAGTGTATGGTAGAATTATCCTGATTATGTATTTCAAAAAAATTGGCTTTGTAATTTCATTACTGATTCAAATTTGTTGATGAATTTGGTTTTGTAAAGGTTTACATGTGCCATTGTTCCCCGTGCTATTATAACATAATCAAAAGCCAGGCTTTTCGAGCAATTATGGCTTGCATTATTGTTTATTTCATAAACGTTTAATTAGGAAGGAGTACAATTGAAGGTACCATAATTAATGAAACCGAGAATCATCATCATATACTTATAATATTAGATTTTCAAAACATATGAATGTTTTGATTTGGACATATAGGACTTATCATATTGTAGTTTTGGTACATTTTATTATGATTTCAGAATATATAAAATGTTCAATTTTTGTTACTTTCAGAATTCATTAAATAGATTATATCCCTTTTATCGAGACCTTTCATAAGACGATATTTAATTTGTAAAATATGATGAATTGATAGATTGAGATTGACCCGTCTGACATAGATTACATGTGAGACATTAAACTTTTTGAGAAAATTGAGAAAAGAGCACGTACAGTAGTAGTTTGGACATAATGGACGGCCTTATATTTGGCATTAAATGTTGACTTACCCACCACCTCACAATTCCCACGTGTAATAAGTAGTGTTACAAAATGCATCAATCAATGGCCATTGGCCAATGGGCGCAAGTGTCTTAGGTATCTCAGGCAACATTCAAGAAAATAATGCAACTTTTAAGTTATTTTGTATTGATATCGATATTTATTTTCAACAGTATAAATTATTCTTTATATTAAAGAGAAAATTCTGTAATATTTTATTTAAAAAAATAAAGAAAATCAGAAGAAAAAATTTAACGCAAAATAAATCTTGGTTGAATCCAACGCAAGATTGTCGGTTGAGATAATTTAGTGGGTACTTTTAAAACACTGCAGAAAATGCACATAAAGTTCTTTCTCTTTCAAATTATATATATACATATATATCTATAAATTTTTGTAGAAACACCAAATTCCAAAAATAAAAGAAAAACTATACAAGGGATTAAAAAAAAAACAAGAGAGTCTCCCATTCGAGCTCTTTTACTTTTATCTTTCAACTTAAATCATGATTCATTAATTTCAAAAATTTGAGTTTTTTCGAACTTCATTTTATTTCGAACTGAGTTAATGTACAATGTTAAATAACAACTAGAATCGCCATAAGTTCAAATGAAACTAAAAATGTTGGATATTTTGAAATTAACGGTTTCTAAACAAATTTTCAATATTTTCAAATTATATTATCACTGATAAGTCAATAAAAAACGTTCAAACTTATATTATGAGCCCTAATTCATAACAATTTAAATAAACAATTGATTTTTTTGAACAACTTACAAAGTAATCAACAATTTTATTTAATATACGTAAATATGACATTTATCCTTCAAATATGAAATGAGATACAAATATTGATGTGACCTTCAATAATAATAAAGTAATAATTGCTATAATCTAGCCACGTGTTTCAAACTAGGAGATGAGTATAATAAGCTGTGGCCTGTGATCCCATGGATGTCAGAATTCTACAGTACAGTTACCCACGTGGTATTTACCGGCTCAACCCGTTGTCGGTAATTCTACCTTCCCTCCACAGCCTCTCATTCATTCAAATTCAATTATGGTGCATTTGAATGTATATATTTGAGGAGAAATGTGAAATTCATAATCTTCGTTTTAATCTGATTTTAGAGTTATTTTGGTGAATTTTACATTTATTCTAATTCGAGAGAATTTGAAATTCACTCATTTCAAATCACTATATTCAAATGAAGCTGCAGATTTTTTCACGGATCGTATTGGATGAGATTAGTTAATCCACAATTTATATAAAATTTGCATATAAATTAGTTGATATATGTTCAAATTATGGATAAACAAGATCTGTCACACAAAGTATTCGTAAAACCATCTCTCACGTATATTTATAATTTTTTTAATATGTTTTTATTTTTTTTAAAGTTACCTTCATGCATTGGCTGCACAAACGGTTAGCTCCACTAGTACTTATGCGCACGGTGGCCATTGACAAACTTTATTGGATAAGATTGTGTTCTGTTGTTTTTGTCATTTGGATTCTATTTTGTTTTGATATTCTTATTTTAGTGTAAAGTATTGATATTTCTATTTTATGGAAAATAATACATGTGATCGTATTGAACAATACCCTTATCCTATCCACCGTGAACACATTAATATGTGACCACCGTTCACGTGTCAGATATTGATTCGTCCTCTCTTCAATCTTCTTTTTATCCGATGCCGATTGGAATTCTCCGATTGAAAGCACCTGCAAAAACAAAAAACATCGGGGGTTTTTCTCGGTGAAGAGACTTCGACGCTCAAGTCAGTAATCTAGGAAAAACTTGCTAACGCTCTTTTCTTAATAATTTCAGTGTATAATTTCGTGTGTGTGTGAATAGAAAGATAAGGGTTATAAATACTCCCTGAAAAACGTGGCAGTTAGATTTTCTCCTAAAAAAGTGAGAAGTGGGCGAGATACTCGCGATCGTGGCAGTTGCTTCAAATTTGAATTAGTTAGCTCCATATTTAGTTCGACATTTCAGCTTGCAAGTCTAATTAGTTCGATCATATCTCTTTACAGAGCGCGAACTTTCTTGTTCGCCCACACGCTCTACCTACTTCTCTGTTCTGTTCGCATTGATTAGCCTTCAAGTTGGTTGGTTTTTCAGAGCAATTCGAATATGGTCAGTTCGACCACATCAAATATCAAACATATCAATTAATTTTATTTTTCATAGACAATGTGATCATTATGCACATATAAAAAACTGTTCATCATAAGTATCTTTAACATTTTACTTGAGTTCCATATTGAAACAACTTTGTATAAACTTATGATTAACAGTATATCTAGCCAGAAAGGAAGACAACTTGGTAAATACGTAAACTAAGTACATAAATTTTTATCTCGAAAAAGAAAAGAAAAGACGATTGGAGAGATTTGAAGCATTAAACATGACCATTAATATGGAAACCTAACTATATATCTCTTATTATTGAATCATTTATGAATTAAATATGGAGACACAAGGCGCCCACTGCAACAGAAAAATAGATAAAGCCCCCTCTTTTCTCTTTCCTGCAGTGGAAGCGAATTCACCTATTTTTTTCCAAGGGCCTTTTTTCTGTATTTAAAGTGTGAATCTTTTCCGAGGGAAAGTGGAGAACTTAGTTTTTTGTAATTTCGCCTTTTGATTTCGTAGAATTCTGCTACTTCTGAAATTATTGACAGCTTAGTTTCATCCAATTTGAAATATGGAGAGAGATTTCATGGGTTTGAATTCTGTTGTTGTGAAGGAAGAGTTTGCTGAGGGAGGCTGCGAAGATTCTGGTGATTTCTCTTTCTCGTGTCTGCAAAATTCTGTTTGGTTACGATGAATTTATGCTGATGAGAATTTTCTACTTTATGTTTGATTTGTTGCTAAGTGGAATTGGATTTATGCTTCTTCTCGTTCTTTGCCGTTGTGTTTTCACTTTTCCAGCTGTGTGCTATGTATTTACGCAAATTCCTTCTCGGTGAATTCTGTTTGTTCAATGTTCGGAACTGCGTTTGAATTTGACAATGATTTAAAGTTTGGTTGTTTCTTTTCCCCCCTTGCTTTAGCTGCTTGGAAAAGTTTTGGTAAGTTTTAGGGAAAAAAAATGAAGTCTTAAATTGGTGAAGGGACTCAAATTTTAGTAACACTTGAAATCTTAGCTAAAAACAAGTAATGACTGATTATCACTGGTTATTCATATATTCGGCTGTAAAATCTCTTGATCTATAAAAGTGAAGCTTGTTGGTAGTTTTCAATTGGCTTTAGATCTAACCGATTTGATCACAATTAGATTCCTCTAGCTTATGGATGAACTTCCACTATAACTTTCTATGCATGTGAGAAGCACAAAGAAAGGAGTAGATTATGAAGCTCTCCCTAGATATACCCAATTTGTTGGCTTATGTTCGATTTCAAGTTTAAAATAAGTAGAAAAATCTTTTTCCCCTATAAAAGCAGCTTGTACATACGACTATTATGTAAACTTCTTATTCAGTTTATGAGCATGAATTTGAATTGTCTTATCCCTGGAGTTGGAGAAAATCAAAAGTTGTTATTTGCAATACCAATGCTATTAAATGCAGCTGTCTTCAACTTGGAGAAGCAGTAGTGTCCTTGTTTATATGGAGCTTATTATTCTGTTAAGTGCTTTCTGACATGGTGTTTGTTTGCAATGTTTTTTGATCTAAAGGATTTGCAAGGAACGGTGGCAATTCATGGCCATCATCGAACAAGGTATCTACCCTCCCTCAGTTTATGTCTTTGAAGTGTGAGCAAGATGAGAAATCATCAGAGGCAAAGTCTGATCTTTTCTTCTCATAGATATATAGTTAAATCTTCTAGAGATGGTGGTCTCCATGATAAATGACAGTTGGACACTGTTCAGGTTACTTGTGTTCCATCCATGAGTAATACAGGTTGAATCTTTTAAGCTTTTCTTTTCGTGGCTTGGATTACATCTGCAGTAATTGAAATTCTCCCTCAAGTTTTTAAATATAATTCCACTTCTGCTTGAATTGTTTGAGAGTCCTGCTCAATTTAAAGATTCTACTTTTCAATGAGTTTCTCTTTCTTTATGTTTATCCATTTAGATGCAAAGCTAGTTAAGAAGTTGCTATGTTCTGAAATCTGACTAATGCATTGGATTCTATTTGAGCATCTTTATGGAGTCTCCTCTGGAATGATTTTCAATGTTCTAAGAGCGATAAAGTTATACAAACACCAGTACTTGTGTACATAAACAGCTAATTTGTGCACAGAATGGGCACTCAGCACATCCTATCCACGACATTCAGTTGCATCCATTTTCAATGATGTCTCCTTATCTCAAGACTCATTTTATGGGTGGTTGTCAGAGTGGTGCCATGAAGCAACAATTTCACGGTGGGAATCCTCATTCAGTTCTTCCTTCAGCTGCCTCTGTGGCTGGAACAACAGAACAATGGTGAGCAGCAATTTTTAACTGACATTACACAAACATCATCTATAGTAAGCTGCATATCTTAGTTGTTTGTACACCACTACATCTATATAACCAAAACAAATTTAGTTAAGAGTTGATGTGGAATGATATAAATGTGTATCTTTTAATAATTTCTTCTTTTTTCTCAATTATTTGCTTTTTATAGGATTGGTTCTAAGGCGTCTGGTGGTCCTGCTCAGCTGACCATCTTCTATCGTGGAACTGTGAATATCTTTGATGACATCTCTGCTGAGAAGGTTCCCTCTCCCCCCTGTCTGTGTGTGTGCACGCGCATGTGCGTGCGTGCTGTACAACTCTCTTTCTCTCTCTCTCACATGAATGGGATTTTTTCAGGCTCAGGCGATCATGCTTTTGGCTGGAAATGCATTTGTCCAATCTAACATGACTCAGTCAAAACTTCACATGCCAGGACCTGCCCCGAAACATCCAGCAACAGATCAGAAATTGGTGAATCAGTCCATGAATATACCACCATGCTCTGGTCTCTCAAGCCCTATGTCTGTTTCTTCTTACCCCATTGATCGGTCTGGTGCGAACAATGAGGACATCAGGGTATCTACAACTGCTGGTATGTCAACCACCCTTGTTAACAAAGCTGAGCCTCCTAGAATGATGTCATCATTAGGATCTGTGGCTGCATCTGTTATTATAGCTTCAGGTATCTCATAAAATGTTTTTTTTATGTTTAATATTTGTTTACAGCTTCTGTTAAAAAAAACCTCAACTTAATATTGCTGCACAAAATTTCCAGCTTTAGTTTGGACCACATTACATATCCCCTCTTATGGTTGATGAGTGTCTAATCACCTGCAAGTTGACTGCTCCTCGACAGCTCATGTGATCATTACTTGTAACTAAGAGGAGGTGCTTGTTTTATTGCAGTTGTTCCACAAGCACGCAAAGCATCACTGGCTCGATTCTTGGAAAAGCGTAAGGAGAGGTACTTTGATATATACTTTTGCAGTTGCTCGAATAAATTAACACGTAGTCAGTTTTTTATTGTCATTTCTAATGGGAGATTATAGGGAAATTTATGCTTATTCCTTATGTTGGAGATGGCTTTCTTCTCTTTTTCTTTCCTAAATTGAGGCTCGATTAACTTGGTCATTTCTTCAATATTCTTAAAGGGTGATGAATGCATCACCATACAACCTGAGCAGGAAAACAGCTGATTGTGCCACTCCAGAGACGAACGATTTCACATTCTCGGCTACTTCCGGTATCTGTTCTAGTTCTCCCTCCGTCAACAAGGACACTGAATAACTGTGATGAATGCTTAAGTAGAGCAAATAACTCAAAAAAGCATGTACCAATAGCTTGAGTTTTGTAACTGTTGATGTGTAAACTCTACGAATTCAGCATTATTTTATATTAGTCCATGTGTGTTATATTCTGTCATATCTGTCTCTGAACTTCTATCAAATATATTTTATACCTTCCTACAAAAATGGAGAAGTTTTAATTGCTCCAGACTTATTATTGTGACAAAATAAAACGTTGATTGCATACCTTTTATTTAGCTCCACAATCCGTTGAATTTAATGGTTTTGGCAATTTACTCGTTCATTTTTGATTGTTTCAGTGAACTTTAAGCATTTATTCAATTGATAATTCATATATATTTCTGTTTTAAGTCTCAAACATTATGAGCTCAAAGATATGTTTTAATAAAAGGAAACCCACATAATTTAAGTACCAGATATAATTATAGAATGAATAAACAGTTACATTTGCATATATATAATAGCTGAAAAGACTTATTTTTGGAGGCATATTATGCGATTATTGGTGGTGACGAGTGACAGTGCTGGTGGAGGCGAGTGGAGGTGATTGAACTCTCTCTCTCTCTCTCTCTCTCTCTCTCTCTCTCTCTCTCTCTCTCCTGTATACATAAGATATTTGTGTTCTGTTTTGCTAGAAATTAAAACCACGTTTTATTTCTGCGGTCTGTTGTCTATTATATTTACGAGATCCCTATTTGTGATCGAAATTTTATTGGCATGACTTTTCTGTTCCAGAAAATGCATTCGAAAAATGGTCGATGGAAATTAAATTTGTTTGCTGACCACATCTAACTATTGGTTTTAATTAGCAGAAATTTAATCCAGGAAAAATAACTTTGATCTGGAATTGAATTTTTTCTTCTATAATATTCTGAGTTTTGTATTCTATCTATACTATAATAACAGAGAAATAGTTGACAATATTTACATAAATACTTTTTTCCCCTAAAAAAGTATCACATCAATATATATATATATATATATATATATTTTTCTTATTTTGCATTTTTTATTATTTAATTCATTTAATCCATATTTTAAATATTTTTTAATGATACAAATATATTAGTTTAATACTTTTTATTTTTCTATTTTGCATTTTTTATTATTTTTATTGTATTTAATATTATATATAGATTTGATTTTAATATAAATATTGTATATATTGGTTATGCTTATTTTTTTGATCTTAAATAATTAATTTTTATTGAATAATTTCTTAAATACCAATAGTAGATATTGTCCAAACAATAATTAGAATAATTAGGGATAATTGATATCATAATATAAAATAAATAAATAAATAAATAAATGTAACACCATTAAAGATGTGTGTACATACATATATGTATATATATATATATATAATATGTATTTAGTGTGAAATTATATGTAATTCTAAGTATTTTTTTAAATTAATATTTGTATTTTATATATGTAATATTATTCAACACTTTATCCTTTATCGATACATTTTAATGATGAATTGGAAATATTGTTAAATATACAATTATAAAAGGCTAAGATATTGTTAATATCATTCAATTTATTTTAAAATAAAAGGTTGAAAATATATAATTAATGATTGTGCTTGCATCAAGTTTATACGTAAAATTTATATTTTTATTGTGTATTGTTTCTACATATACATACTCGCACACACATATTTAATTTAAGTACTTGAATTTGATTTTTAATTCATAATTTATTTTTATTGATTTTAATATATCTAATTTAAGTGATTGATGATATTAGTTTGTAACACATGTGACAAAAAAAATTGCCTCAATTAGAAATGTAGTGCATAAAAAGTTTTTCAAAACTTATAAACTTTGCTAGTAAAATTTCCAATTTTTATTTGAAGATCATGATTGATACTTATCTTTTTAGTATTAATCATAAATTAGTGAACTAAATATGTATAATATCGATTATTTTAAGCTAATTTTAGATTTTCTTAGTTATTAAATATCATTCTATCTTCTATATACTAAAATTATTTATATTATATTATCAAATAATTAATATTTAACGACATCATATCACAGACCGCGCATCACGCGGGGTGAAAACTAGTTTTCACTAATATCTAATGGTATCGTTGAACATTTCTATATATATAAACGCATAAAGAACAAAAATTCTCTATTTTAAAATTTTGTTCATCTTTAATTCTAGATCAATATGAACTATGAAGTACATTGAAATAATATAATATTATGCCAGATTTAAATTTATGGATGAAGTAAATTGATAGAATATATTAGAATGCCATGAAGGAGTTTGAAGGATAAACAAATTAACCTTACTATAAAATTTTAGAATAATTAACTATTTTCATTTGTATAATGGTGCTAGTTTACAATACTAATGAAGGCTATCAGGAAAAGTATGCAAAACTTTAGAAGTCAAAAGTGAGTTTCATTTCTTAAAAAACAATAAAAACATGTATTGTACATAAATCACGTGTATAAGATGATTATATTATCCAACATTTAATATACATAATCAATATATAAGAACTAAATAAAAGTCCAATACAAAAATGAAATTAGGCCATGATTGGAAAAATATTATGCCTTTCATGATAGTAGAAAATGAGAATAAATCGAAAAAATTATACTTTGTAAAACGAAAATTATTTTCAAACGATATTGTAATTATAACGTCTCTCAATTATTAATTCAACGAATCAAAAGGGTACAATTGAAAATGAGCTATCTTGGCAAACTGCAGTGTTGTTAATGGAGTCCAGCTACCATTGCCAGGTAAAAAGATTAAGTCCTCTTGGAACCTAGTGTCTCAGATCGGCCCACTACCAAAACTGGGCTACACATTGGCCCAGCCCACTAAGAAGATCAAAAATTGAAATTTGAAATTTGCATAGAATTAAATATTCAACAGTGATAAATCTTTTATGAATTCCAACGCAGTCAAATTTAAATCTGATGTAGGATTCTCTATTTCAGGAAACATCCAACTGCCCATATAATCGAATTAAATAGTGTGTACTATGTAATAAGATCTTATTCTTATTATAGAAAAAAGTGTAAGAGCCGATTGAATTAATAAATTAAATCCATATAAATTGATTTTATAAGTAAATATTCCAACTTATTTTTGAAACCAAGTTTTATGTATCAAATGCTTGATTAACTGAATACTTGAGTTTTTATGCTAGTATTTTAACATTATAGACTTGGTTACTATTTCACACCTCAAAAAAAATATAATTTAAACACAATTTATTTTTTTTAAAAAGAATTTGTTAAGAAATAAATGAAAAATGTGATGTAATTGTGGGGTGAAAGTATAAAGTGTGAAATGAATGGTCAAAAGAGAACATTGTGTGTAAAAGTGGGGTAGAGGGTGTCCACCAATCAGCTGAGTGTGCAGAATGTGTAATAAAACATGAAATATAGAAGCAAGGATTGAATCTTGGCCGTCCATTTTCTGACAACAAAAACTCTGATGTATAATACTGCAGTCATTCAGAGTTTTCAGACACTTTTAAACATATACAAATGATTCCTTCCCCCTCCCTTTACACACCGGCATACAAACTCTCTCTCACTCCACACTATACAGTGCAACCCTCTCTCTCTCTCTCTCTCTCTCTCTCTCTCTCTCTAACTTGGTTTATCTTCTTGGCGGGTTCTCTTTGAGGTTTTGCTAGAATAGCTTGTTGGGTTAATAAATGGTTCTCCAAGAATGAAGCTTTTTTTTTTATAACTGTTTTCTGAAGCAAGATTGAAGCTTTCTGGAGCTGAGGAAACGGGAAAGCTGAAAGAAAATCAGCTATGGCTTTATATTTGCTGGCTCTTTTCTTGATGGTGATTTCTGCTAATTGTGCTGATGAAGGTAACTGCTTTATACCCACTTGCTTATGTGAAATGCATTCATTGTTGTATAATTTGAATTACTGGCCTTTGGTTTTATTTCTTACTTCGTTATTATATCGGTTTTAGGATTCAATGGAAATTCTGGGTAAATTCTTATGCATAAGATGCTAGTAGGTAGTGAAGAAAGGGCAAATGCTTAGATATCTATTTATGACTGAAGTTGCAGTGTAAATAAATATTTTCTTTAGAAGAAAATGAAGTTCCTTTCAAGGAAGTTTCTTGAATGAAATTTTCTATTTAAAAAAATAATTAAAAAATCCTTAAATTTGTCCATAACCATATTGGAGTTTTGCTCTAATGCTAACCAGCTCATGTGGCTTCCCTTTTGGACAATGTATAAAGTATATTATTGAAACAAAAAGATACTATAATGGGGGGCCAAGGAGACCCATGTTGAGGCCAATACATTGTTGGTCTGAAGATTGAAGGGTCATTCTGGAATCTGACATGTCAGCATGTGATCAAGGTTGCATCTTAATATTTTATGGAGTACCTCAGATTTACTTGTTTGTTTTATCACATGGGCTATATCCAGTGCTTGCCAGAACTGTAGGTGCTACCAAGTTATAAATTTTCTTTAATCTACTCTGTGGAAATCATTGCAGTATTATATAGTTTGTAAGTAGAATCTTCTAAGTAATAGCTTGGTGGCTGTTTCTAGTTTCATTGCAGGACATGGAAAACATTGCCAATCACTTTTAACTGTGTAATGAATGTTGCACTACATATTTCTCTAAAAGTTATTTTGTGGATTATAGTTGTATTTGAGGTTCTGTGACATTGTTTCTAGTTTAATAATTCAGTTGTTTTTCATCAAGACCATCCTGTAAGATCTATTAAAAGACCGTTTACTGTGATGTGTTCGAAAATACAAATATGAGTCTAGTAGCCTCAAGCTCATAGGCAGATCAATGTAATATCGTTATGATTCATTTGGATATAGAAAACAATGGGAGTTCATCCAAACTTGCAAAAAATTACTCTGAAGAGATCTAGTATTTTAGGACATTGTTAAGTAACATTGTTAAGTATGACTGTGTTCCGATGGCTTAGATGCGCACACACCCCCAATTGAAAATTGGAAGGGATCTCTAATGTAGTAAGTAAAAGAAAAAGATGTGCTTTTATAGAATAACAGATCAAGATTAGAATGGAGATGTACTAATGGCAGAATGCTTGAGTTATACTTAAGCTGAGCACCATTTTAAATTTGAAATTCTCGTTGTAGTTTAGCAACCTATCTTTGGTGATTGACACTTTAAATAAATACTACCTTTATAACTTGATCATCCTTTATAAAAGATAGAAAATCGTATGATAGGATTCCATCTCAACAAACTATGACCTAATTTCAGTCTTCTCAATCATCTACTTTAACCTGTCTTTTACATTTACTTTTAATGACCTTATTTTGAACTAGTAACATATGGCTAATTTATTGCTGATTTAACCTATCAGATTAGTAATACATATGCGTACGTAGGTTTACATTCATATAATTTTATCAGTACTATCTTTAATTGATCAGCTATCATTGTAATTTATGCTGTTTCTTTATCTGTAGCTGCTTTCATAGGCGTAAACATAGGCACAGCACTCTCCGACATGCCCGATCCAACCCAAGTAGTGGCCCTTCTGAAGGCTCAGCAGATCCATCATGTCCGTCTTTATGATGCTGACAAAGCTATGCTACAAGCTCTTGCAAATACTGGAATACGTGTTATTGTATCGGTGCCTAATGATCAAATTTTAGGCATTGGACAGTCTAATGCCACTGCAGCCAACTGGGTTTCTCGCAATATTCTTGCTTATGTCCCTGCCACCAACATCTCTGCCATAGCAGTTGGTTCTGAAGTTTTAACCACTCTCCCAAATGCTGCTCCTATATTGGTCTCGGCCATGACTTACATTCACTCCGCCCTTGTAGCTTCAAATCTCGACTCTCATATCAAAGTTTCCACACCACACTCTTCTTCTATAATCCTCGACTCGTTTCCACCTTCCCAAGCTTTCTTTAATCGCACTTGGGAACCGGTTATGGTGCCACTGCTCAAATTCTTGCAATCCTCAGGCTCATTTCTTATGCTAAATGTTTATCCATATTATGATTACATGCTAGCCAATGGAGCCATTCCATTGGACTATGCTTTATTTCGTCCTCTTCTTCCGACCAAGGAAGCTGTTGATCTTAACACGCTTCTCCACTACACCAATGTCTTTGATGCTGTTGTTGATGCTGCATATTTTGCAATGTCTTACCTGAACTTCACCAACATTCCCATTATAGTGACTGAATCGGGCTGGCCTTCCAAGGGCGATTCTTCTGAGCCCGAAGCCACCTTAGACAATGCTAACACTTACAACAGCAACCTCATTAAGCACATTTACAACAACACGGGAACTCCAAAACATCCTGGGATTGCAGTTAGTACTTACATTTATGAACTGTACAATGAAGATCTGAGGCCTGGAGTTACTTCGGAGAAGAACTGGGGGCTGTTCGATGCCAATGGGGCACCAATTTATATACTGCATTTGACAGGGTCAGGGACTGTGTTGGCAAACGACACTACAAATCAGACTTTTTGTGTGGCAAGAGAAGGTGCTGATAAGAAGATGTTACAAGCAGCCTTAGATTGGGCATGTGGACCAGGGAAAGTGGATTGCACTCCTCTATTGCAGGGGAAAGCATGCTATGAACCAGATACTGTGTTGAGCCATGCTTCTTATGCTTTTGATGCGTATTATCATCGGATGGCTATGACTGATGGAACTTGTAACTTCAATGGAGTAGCTACCATCACCACTACTGATCCAAGTATGTTATACCAATCCTTTCTTTTTGTAAGGGCATCCTACTTCAATCTTTTTCTTGCTAGAAAAAACTGATGAATTCTCTCTAGCCTTAGATTCGACTTATTCCCTTAAGACCCTCTCTTATTTTTTTTTTGTTTTCTCGTCAGGCCATGGTTCATGTATTTTTCCTGGAAGGTATGAATTAGTTAACATTTCCGTTTCTTCTTCTGCATCTCTATGTTGTAAATTGAGATATAAAGGCTGAAGTTTTTCTTACTGTTGTTTCATATTATAGTGGTGGAAGAAATGGGACTTTTATAAACGGCACCTCCCTCGCTCCATCATCCAATTCCACGGTATCTGGTTGCCATTCCTGCCTTTTCAGAAGTGATGATTTCTATATATACTCTGTAGTACTTGGTGCTCTACTCTGGAATGCAGCATATTTGTAATGAAATCAACATTCACCCCTTCATTCAAATTTCCAATCGAATCTACGCCTGTAAGTTGAAGTTCTTTAATTTTCAACACATCTCCAGCACACCCAGTTTTGTTCCCTCTAGAAGAGTTAGGGGTGAGATATAGCTATGGAGGTAGTTAAGAAAGAACTGAATCATTCATTTGTATAAAGAAAATCTACAATTGTAGCTTCCATGTTTTCAATTGAATTTTGAGTGACATTTAGCACAGACAAATCCTGTAGAAAGTTCATGCTTCTGATCAGCATGTTGGCTACAGTATGGCTTATTACAAAAATTGCATTTTGGTAGCTTCAACCAACAATCCAGACACAATGTGTCTGCACACGAAGCTTCCTCTGTTTCGTCTATGCATATACCACATTCTATACACCTCATAATGCACGAGTCGCATCCCCTGCATTCTTGTCGTCGTGTCTGCTTCTTACAGAGAACTCGAGGGCAGTCGAAAACCATTCTTACTCCACTACACTTGGGACATATATCTAGATCGATTGAACGATGAGTCTCTATGAGTTTGAGGGTTGAGAATTTGTTGTACTCATGATATAAGATGCTGTGTCTCCTTTCTTGTGTTTGGTTATGATTGATTAGATTGTGAAGCGTTTCGAGGTGTGCCTTTTCGATTCCGTAGATGCCGTTGATTTTGAGGGTTGTTAGACTGTGTTTGTCTTTGTTTATTTCACTCACTGCCCTTATGATTCCTTCTGGTGATAAGCTTGTGCATCCTGGTACATGAAGCTGCCAATATGACATTAGAGAAAATCAATCAAATTTCTCCCATTTCCCCCCCAAAAGATTAGGTCACCAAGTAAAAAGTTATTTGAATGTGTAAATAGAAAGATGAGAACAAATCAAGAATCAACCAACCATTCCTTATCCAGATTTCATTCATATGTTGCCACAAATTCTGAAGCTAAATTATTAATAATAAAACTTTTTCCTAGTTATATTTCGATTGATTGATTCACAAGTTTTGAATTAAACAACATGATAATAACATACAAGGAACTCATTACCTTGGTGATGTGAGGGTTTTGTGCTACAACTCTGAAGAGCCCATCATCTGTAATATTGACACAGTTGATAAGAACAAGCACTTGTAGCCTACCTTTTGCCTTGGAAGCAACTTCCATGAGAATATCATCAGAAAGAGATGAATTGAGAGGCCGATCAACGATGATTTTCAGCCATGGAAGTATATCACTGTTTACAGCATCTCTTAGTGATTTGCATATTCGAGTCATGGTCAAGAGTTCGAAGAGAGGAAGATAAGCTAAAACGAAGAAAATCGCTTCGTTGGGTAACAACCCCTGTTCTAAATGAGTCTTGTTTTCTTCGTCATCTGCCATATCTTGATAGTACTTCGATTCTTGAGAAGAGGTGAAGGGTGAGCTTCTAAGTTTATGGGATTATGTGGTTGTGCTTAAAGGCTTGATGGGAGAGATAAGTTGTGTGAAGTTGGTACTTTTCTTGGAAGGTTTCATACTCATGACATGGACATTGATGTATAAATTGTGACATGTAGTATGTAGGTATATGAGAATTTATATAATGTTTCCAACCATCACCATTTGTAATGAAGACTTTGTAGTTTAGCTAGAAAAGAATAAGGAAATAAATAGTTGAAATGTAAGGCCAAACACTCTTGGCCTCTTGCTTAAACCTCAAATAACTTCTAAGTTCTACTAGCAATTCATCACCAATGCTTAATATTCAATAAAGCATCACAATACATATGAAAGACCAAGTCAAAATCATGCCCTTCTGTTTCCTTTCAACAAATTTGTTTTGGGTTTTGATCCAAGAACATCCTCTATCGCTCAGTTCATGAAAAATGAGAAGGGATGAGAAATAAAAAATGGAGGATCATTGGGCCAAAGGCTCGACCGCAGTCTTGAAGAGAAGAACGTAGAGCTTATCGATTGAGAAATATAAGAACCCTCCAAGAGAATGTGTCACGTATGAGCCGAAGCTGGTCCCAACGATGCAATGCCAAGCCGGACCATAGGTTGAGTCGAAGTCCTGCAAAACTAAGAAAGGCTTGTTATAGTTACTCTACTTAATCATGGTTTACATCTATATGTTTATTATCAGAAAATGTGGCCTGTTGCATTCAAAGAAGGATAAAAAAAAACAGTCATCACTCTGAAGAACACTAAGCTAAAGTCTGCAAAAATTGCCTCATTTGCCAATGGCTTACTTTTATTCATACACTTTTAAACTTAAGAACTTAAAGCATAACACAAAGTATAACACACATCCATATGATATGAATATCCAAAAGTAGTCCATATGCATTAAGATATATGAAAACTAGATACAGAACATGATTACATGAGCATAGAGAAATCATATGTGCTTGGTATATATAACATGGGATATTCATAGCAATCCTTGAAGAATTCAATGCCCTTTATGCCAAATTAGGAGCTCAATCTCAAGATTCGCTTATAATTATCTAGTTTCAGAGTTTCTTATGAATACTTCCAATAGTTCTTACATCAAGATTGAATTGGTACTAGCATAAATATATGACCTATGCAAGAAAAAAGGTCAAATGAACAAGAAAAGGGGTCAAAGCAGCTTTTGCTGGAACATAGGGAATGTTTCATGCTTTTGTTTTTCCAGAGACAACTGCACAACAACAGAACCCCCCAAAATAACACTACACATTACTCTCATTACTCTTAACTACACCAAATAACACAATAATCTCCATAAGTCCATGTGGTTATTCTACAAATTAAACCAGTGTTTTCCAAAGAAACCCATTCAAAAGTTGAGAAAAACAGGTTAGGTAGTAACAAAATGCAGGAAAAGATGAAACCTTTTTGAGGGAAAGAGCGAGGGTTTTGCTGTCAATCTTGGTGGAAGACATGGAATCAAGAATGTGTGTTGCTGTCTGAAAAGCATGATTCTGCAAAGACAAAGGCATATCAGAAGCCCTAACACGAATGTTGAAGCGATCATCATGAACAAACTGTTTCTGCTCAACACATGTACCCTTCTTCTTCTTCTTTTTCTCAATCAAACTGTTCAAGAATTTACTTCTCCTCTCCAACTCTTCTTCTGCTCCCTCCATTTTCAAGCTCAAGCTCATCATTGTGATGATCTCCTCATCTAATGATTCATCAGTCAAAATACTCTCTCTATCTCTAGTGTGTGTGTGTTGGGGTGGGGTCCCAAGGTGTGGTTGATTGCAAGAAAAAATATGAGCAAGAAGAGGTGATGTGTGTGTTTATACAAGGAAAAGACATGAAAATGAAATCTAGTTAAGTGTAACAAAGCTCCAAACAACAACCTCGAATGTAATGACTTCTCTTTTTGGTGTATATTTATTTTGGTTCTTTTGAGGGCCTTTTTATTTTATGGTCTCCGTGTAGACATGGCTGTTGGGCTTGGGGTGGGAGTTTTTTGGAGAGCAAAAATATTATTTAAAACATGAAAAAAATTGGAGGAAAAGAGCAAAAATATGATTTATTTAGTGGTGGAATGTGGGCCCAGCCGATTCTGATGCTAACATAATTATGAAATGGGCTGACAAAAATGTGATTAGGAGACCTTCTCTTGGTGCTTTTGATATGTACCAAAACTATGTCTTAACTTGTATACAAAGTCAAAGACAAACAACTAGAATTTTTTTTTGATATTTAGAAGTTAGAGCACACTTAATTGTATGATGAAATCAAGTATTATATAATTTGTAAGATAGTACTAAATAAAGTGAATAAATTATATGTGACAAAGTTAATTAATGGAAGAAAGAAGAGAAAAAGTTGCGAAGAAAAGATGGGCGACAAAAGCATCGACAATCACGGGTAAAATAAAGGTACAGGGGTAAAGGGCATTCTCATTTTTGTCCACCCTTCTTCATAAAGATTCTTCCTATTTTTTTTTTTTTCCTTCCATTTTTCATATTTTATTAATTGACTTATTCAACTTTTTTTTTTTCTGATTCTTTATTTCCTTTGAAATTGAGTTGATATGTACTCTTATTTCATAGCATTTCTTTTTTTGTACTTTCTATGTAAAATAACGTGCTATGAGTAATGTTTACAAATAAAGTACAGTGTCCTTGTTAAAAAAGAAAAAAAAAAAGAAAAAAAATACATGAAAACAAAGAAAAATCAAAATAGGAAACCCTAAAATATGCATTGTTCCAATAACCTGCCCTTAAGAAAGGGGAAGAAAATTGTCCATGCTAGGTACTTTAGGTGGGCTTGAGTTGTAATAAAATTGGACCATTAATCAAATATGACTGAATTTCCTCAACCATATCAAATGGGCTTTTTACTTAATTCACAGTTCAGTGTGACGTCATTGAATTCACAGCCCAAGAAAAAAGAAAACAAATATCGGGAAAGGACCAACGTAAAAGGCCTTTTAAGCAGGTTTAGGCCCAATTCATTTATATGAACTTGTGTAACCAACTAACCATATACAGATCTGATAGTGGCTGCACATTAAGTTTTCCACTGAGGCTGGAAGCTTGATGAAACTTTGACTTGTATACTCACATTATTCCATAATTTAATAATCAGCTGCTAATAATACAAACTTCATACATTTGTTCCTTAGAATTTCTTGCACTGTTTTTTTTATATTTTAAATTCAAATTATGCTAACCATATGTGTATCTATCTAGTCATTCCTCCTTCAACAATCGGAGCCATAGCCACCCCACGATTCTGCTTCTCCACATTTCCATGCCATCCTAAAACATTTAATAATAATCACATATGAAATGACGATCGTAGCTCTGTGTGTGAGAGAGAGAGATGCATAGAGAGAGAGAGAGAGAGAGAGAGAGAGAGAATGTTATGAGTTACCAATGGACATATCAAATCCACGATTCTTGAGCTCACGATACTCTTGACAAAGAGCGCAAGACTCGCAGCAAAAATGGAGGAGACAATCTCCACATGGGGATTGGTGTAAGGAATATTGCTGTCTCATTTTGGAGCGATAGAAACAGGAATAGAAACATGGGCAACCAGTCACGCACGCTATCAGCGTATACAATGCTCCATTCTGCCCACAAGCTGCACCCAAACAAACCCACCCACCCTTCAATCACATGTATTAATAATCATATACGATATATGATCATAAGACTAATAACACTTACAACTTGACCCTTTGTCCACGATCTCTGCGATCTGCCCAAACGTGATGCACGGACACCAGCACGTTAAGCAACCTAATCATTCGTTCAAAACAAATCAAACAGTTAGCCACAACTTATCGGCGGCGCGTCTTCACACGCGCGCGAAACTGCAGGCAAGTCTTACAGTTGCGGGTATCGGAAAAGCAATCGCAGAGGCCAGTGGACCAGGGGACCTGTGGCTTGGGCGGAATACGAGGGCGTGCCTCCGCCTTTTCGGTGTAGAACTCCGACGTGGTGCTCACCGGAATCCCGGTCGTGGGCGTGGCGGTGTCGGAGAATTTCTGGTATTCCGTGGAGTTGGAGGAATACATGGTTGATCGATCGGGTGGTGAGAATCAGGTATGTTTGCTGATTCGATAAGAATTGGTTAATTGGGAGTGAAATTAAATAAGATGACAAGTCTTACTTTATTGAATAAGTCAACTTTGAAAGCCTATAGTTTAAATAAATATCGAAGCCAGCAGAGTTGATAAATCAACGCGTCTTGACTCAAGCATGTGCTACCAATGTGGCCCTTCCTATCTTTTATTACAATTTGTGACACTTAACTTAACACACAGCAACAAATAATATCTCGTGTAGCTTAAATGACAGATTAAGCTGTGGGTCGACTAATCAAGAGCTGGGGTAGGTTTAGCCTTGGGTCCTTGTCATACTCAACATATACAAGACCAAAATGACCATTGACATGTCAAGTAGTGCTTAACGTAACCTGTGGTCTGGGTAATTTTTTTTTTCTTTTTCTCCGTAGAGAAGTATAGGATTTGGCTCAATCAGGACCTTCTATTTCAAATTGTGTTTCATCAGGTGTTCCAATATAATTCTCACATACCACGTATAAAAGATGACATCATCAATGTACACTTGTCGTCTAATGAAATAATGAAACATAAGATGAAACACGGTTTGGAATAGAGTATCAAATTCCGATGACTAACTTGTAATTAGAAAGCGACAATGTAACTTTCCCATCAGTCTGATTTATGAGTGTATGTGGAGTTTGATTGGATGATTATTATTTGATGCATTTGCATAAATCTGTTAATGAAATTGGCTAAAACCACTTGTTTGGAAAGAGAGTCAATACTTTGCGATTTTTGGGTTTTTTACGAGATAACCTCCCATTGACAAAGCTCAACTAAGATTTCATCACAAATTCACAATTTCAGAGAAACAACATTCAAATCCATTAACGATAGAGTAGAATATTAAAACAAATTACATGTGCTTTGACCCGAGCGAAACGCATTATTAGATCCGTAATATTATATTATAAATTTGATGACCTTATGAAATGAGGGTATAAATAAAATAAACAACACATGATGTTCTTTGACAACAACATTTGCTGCCAAACATTAAAAGCAAAGTGCAAGTTGGCTTCTTCTTGCAGCTTATCTACTCATCCCTCCTTCAACAACTGGGGCCATATTTGCTCCTCCTTGACCTTGTCTATCAACATTCCCTTGCCATCCTACACCATTTTTTGACATTTACAACATTAACGTCACAATTAGCTTAAATTACCGAAGTTTTGATGTGAAATTAGCATTAGTAAAAAGTTAGTTACCTAGGGACATGTCAAATCCACGATTCTTGAGCTCTCGATACTCTTGACATAGAGCACAGGATTCGCAGCAAAAGTGGAGGAGGCAATCGCCACAAGGGCTTTCGGGCAACATGTATTGCTTTCTCATCTTCTCACGATAGAAGCATGAGTAGATGCATGAACATCCAGTAAACACTGCTATTAAGGCGTATAGTGCACCACTTGCTCCACATGCTACGTACAACCAAATAAATAATATATATATGTATTTCTCTAACTGTCACTAATAAATGTGAAGTTTAATCATGATAAAAAATGTGACTAATTAAATAATTAAGCTTGGACTACTTACAAGTGGATCCTCTGTCTACAATCTCAGCAATCTGTCCGAATGTTATGCAGGGACACCAACATGTCATGCAACCTGTAAACGAAAAATATAGATCATAGTGTTCATAATTACAATATGCGCAATTAATAATTATTTGTTAATTATAACAAGATTGGGATCATGTGGACATACAATTGGGAACATCAGAGCCACAATCGCAAAGGCCGGTGGACCAAGCCCCCGGAGCGCCGCCGTGAGCATGCGGTGGCGCCACCGGTACGCCTACGAACGGCTGCTGCTGGAACCCGTATGCTGGTGGCGCTGTGGGTGGTGGAGATTTTGGCTTAGAATAGTCCATGGTGAAGATTTTTATGAAATGATACAGATCATTTGGAAGTTGAAGTCTCTTTATAGAGTTTTTGAGTATGATTTATCTAATTGTAATAATGGGGCCCACCTAGTGGCTATTACTAAATTGGCCTCATTAATTAGATCTTCTATCCCACAACTAACAGAAATATATTTGCTCTTTGATCATAGGGTAAAATGTCAAATTCAGATGTTTCATTCTTAAGTTATAATAATTAAACAAAAAATCCCCACACGTTTTGGAACTTGAATGTTGGGAAGTTAAAACTAATTTTGACCAATAAGACACCTACTTGATCCACATGGCCTGTCTGATTGTGTTGATGTAGTTAGTATTTATTTTCGATAAATGTATTTTTAGATAAAAAGTAATTGACTAGCTATGTAGCCCGTGTGACAAGTTTGAATATTGAATTTACCTCAAATAAAAAAAAGTTGGAATGTAATTTTGTATATATGTGTATAAAGTCGCAACCCACATATTTAACATACCCCAAAAATTCAGTTTTTATTTATGTTTGACTTCGAAATTAAAAAAAAAGACAAGAAATTACTAATGAAATTGCACCCTGTTTCATTGCATTGTACGCAAATTGTTTTATTTGATTCCTTGACATTTTCTGTTTCTAGCGTGTTGATTTTATCTTATAATCTCTTCAGAGATATATATGAGATGTCTAATTGTGATCAGTTTGAACTTTGAATGTCATTCAAAGCTATATATCTGTTGACACAGCATTTTAAGATTTGATAATTTTTAAATTCAAAATTTTATTGGTAGCTCTTAATTTATTTTATCTAATTATTAAGGAGATTCATTTTGAAGCAAAATTATAATATCTTATTATCTATGTTCCTTTTAATGAGTCATACATTTTTTTAATAAATTAGAGAAAGTGAGAGAGGAACACAAGTTATTTTGCAATAAAATCATAAATATATATCTTATTTGATATGGATCACATATTGGGCTTAATCTAATTTAATTAACCCGGCCCATTTACGAAGCCCAATATACATATATAAGGCCCGATACACATATATATATATTTAAGGCCCATTAGAAAAGGCCCAAGACATATATATGTATATATATATATATATAAGGCCCATTAGAAAAGGCCCAAGACATATATATGTATATATATATATAAGGCCCATGGAAAATGGAAAAGGGCGATGGAAAGAAGTATATATAGATATAAAAATGAAGGAATAAAGATCAAGGCATAAAAGTTACAGAAAAATTACATAAAAAATTACAGAAAACTTGGCAAAGAATTACACTTCTACAAATTGGCGCCGTCTGTGGGAATCGCAAGAAAAGAGGTGAGTGAGTTTCCTTTCCTTTTTTCTGGTAAAGCTTTTTCCTGTGTATTGGGGGAAGGATGGAAGGAGATGATCAAGGTTTGGCTAGAGATTTGAGGAGAGAGTTTGATGAGGAAGATGATGAGGAGATGATGAACAGGGACGATGGGGTGGAGTTAGAACATGTCCCACCTAGAGTTGAGGAGGAAGGAGAAGAAGCAAGAGAAGTAAGAACTCCGGAGAAAATAAGCTTCACTCCGTCCCAGCTGGAACTGTTCATACAGTCAGCAGTCAGTAAAGCACTACAAGCTGCTCAACCGACCATGGTAGCCGCTGCAACTGGACAGGGTGAGAGAAGAACTAGATTGGAGGAAAGCAATGAAGAAAAAAGAAGGAAGGAGTTGGAGAGTAGAAATCGAGGAAGAGCTATATTAGCCCAAGAAGAAATAACATATGGTGATTCTTTTCCTCGAGAGGGAGGAGTTGAAAATAGAGAACATCAGTTGTTGAAGAAGATGGAGGAGATGCAAAAAGAAATGGTGTCTTTAAAACAACAGATGAATGGAGGAGATCAGTTACGAATACCGGAGGGAACTCCATTCACAACAAGGGTTCTGGAAGATGAGCTGCCGCAGAGCTTTCGTCCCTTATCCTTTGAGTATGATGGGACATCGGATCCATATGATCATTTGTTGCGCTTTGAGAATGCAGCTCTCCTACATCAGTACTCGGATGGAGTTAAATGTAGAGTCTTTCTCACTACTCTGACAAAATCAGCGCAGCAGTGGTTTGGACAACTGAAAGCTGGTAGTATTAATTCGTTTACAGACTTCAGTTATTCCTTCTTACATCAGTTTGCAAGTGCTAGAAGACAACAGCGGACTGCTCAGTTCTTGTTCAGCCTAAAACAAGGAGAAACCGAACCTCTGAGATCTTACATAAAGAGGTTCAGCATGGCAGCTCTGGAAGTACCTTCAGCAACGCCAGAGGTGAAAATCAGTGCTATCGTTCAAGGGCTGAAAGAAGGGGATTTATTTCGTTCCATTGCAAAGAAGCCTGCTAAGACTTTTGATGAAATATTGTCCAGAGCTGATAAATTTATCAATTTGGAGGATATTAGTAAGGCTAAACAAAGTGAAAGAGTCAGCTCTCGAGAAAAGGAGGTACAGCGTAGGGTTGTACCGGCTCTGCCGCGAGCGATTAATGAACGACGAGCAGAAGTGGCCAGGGAAAATTTCCAACGATACACCCCTTTGAGAACTTCTGTTGCTCAGATATTGCAACTAACTGAGAGATCTGTATCCTTTAGGTTTCCTATGAACAGATCTAATACTCCCCAGAAGCCTAGAGGAAAGTATTTTTGTGTCTTCCATAATGATTATGGACATGATACAAATGAATGCAGGCAGCTGAGAAATGAGATTGAAAGGCTAGTACGACTCGGAGCCTTGGGAGAGTTTGTAGATCAAAGGGGGAACAGATTTGAAAAGAATAAAAGTGAACGTGAAGAAGTGGACGGAAGTAATTTGAAGGGGAAGCAGAAGAGAGAGTCTGAGGAAGATTTACCACCTCCTCCGAAGAGGGGGTTTATCCAAATGATAGTTGGAGGTTTGGGAGAAGGGATTTCCAATAGAGCAAGAAAGGCCTCCTTAAGAAGAGCTCAGAATCACCATTCCATTCCTGAGTTAGAAGTGGGGGAGTTAAATATAAAAGCAAATATCTCATTTGGACCTGCAGATGAGACTACTCTATTGCAACCACATTCAGATGCGCTAGTGGTTACAGCAGAAGTGGGAGGATATGATGTTGCCAGGATCTTTGTTGACACGGGAAGTTCTGCGGATATCATTTTTCATGACTGTTTTGTGAAAATGAATACCAATGCGCCTATTCGCCCTGTGACAACAGCTCTTTATGGTTTCACCGGAGGAGCCGTTTTTCCGATAGGAATGGTCAGCCTTCAAGTGGTATTAGGGACTCAGCCCTGGCAGAGGATTTTGATGGTTGATTTCCTGGTGATAGATGCTCCTTCAGCTTACAACATTATCTTTGGCAGACCTATCCTAACTGAGTTAAAAGCCATCATATCCACTTATCACATGAAAATAAAATTTCCTGCCTCAGGAGGAGTAGGAGAGGTCTGTGGTAATCAAGTGAGTTCTCGAAAATGTTATTCTGAAGCTATCAAGTCTGCAGACAAGTCCACTCTTCTGAGCACAAGTAATGTTGATTTGCAAGCAAGAAGTGGTAAAAGAATTCGAGAAGAGCGTGATTCTGGAGAGGAGTATGGGAAGATGGTATGCGCTGAAGAGTTAATCCAAATTGAGCTGTGTAAAGATAAAGAAGGTTTTTGTACTAGGATTGGAAGTAAGATGACAGAGGAGGAGAGAGAGCGGATGATTGATTGTCTCCGAAGTAATGCTGACTTGTTTGCATTATCTGCTAAGGATATGACAGGCATTGATCCCAGTATTGTCATACACAAGTTAAATGAAGACTCCTCTGTCAAACCTGTGAAGCAAAAGCTGAGATGTTTCGGAGAGGAGAAGGATATAATTATCCGCACTGAAGTTGAAAAGCTTCTGAACTGGGGACATATAATTCCAATCCAATTTCCAATATGGTTGTCAAATGCAGTGCTGGTACCTAAAGGAGAAAAAAAGTGGAGGATGTGTATAGATTTCAGAGATCTTAACAAAGCTTGCCCTAAGGATCATTATCCTTTACCTCGTATTGATCAGCTTGTTGATTCCACCTCTGGATGTGAAAGACTTAGTATGATGGATGCTTACCAGGGTTATCTCCAAATAAAGCTACACCCAGCAGATGTGCCGAAAGTCTGCTTTGTAACTGCAGCTGGAACCTTTGGGTATGTCAGAATGCCTTTTGGTTTGAAGAATGCAGGGGCTACTTATCAGAGGATGGTTGATAAATTATTTGGATCCCTGTTGGGCAAAAATATGGAGGTGTACGTAGACGATATGTTAGTAAAAAGCATATTGCCAGAAAATCATGTGTCAGATCTGGAGGAATCTTTCAAAGTAATAAGGGATAGCGGAATGAAGTTGAATCCAGAATCCAGAGAAGTGCTGTTTTGGAGTCAGCTCTGGAAAATTCTTAGGATATATGGTAACTAAGAATGGGATTGAGGTTAATCCATCTAAAGTTAAGGCTATAATGGATATGAAAGTTCCATGTAACCTCAAAGAGCTGCAACAGTTGTTGGGAAGAGTGACAGCTCTTAGCAGATTTGTATCTAAGGCTGCAGACAGAAGTTATCCATTCTTTAAGATCTTAAGGAAAGGATGTCGGTTTGCTTGGACTGAGGAGTGCACTCAAGCTTTTGAAGAACTGAAAGTATATTTGGCTAGTTTACCTCTGTTAACTAAGCCTGACAGAGGTGAAATTTTGTATGTCTACATCTCTGTAGGAAAAGTGGCAGTTAGTTCTGTATTGATAAAAGAATTGGGGGCACAGCAGAAGCCAATTTATTATGTGAGCCGAATTCTGCAAGGTCCTGAGACGAGATATTCAGAGATAGAGAAAGCAGGACTAGCTATCATAACCACTGTACGACGTCTGCGTCCCTATTTTATGTCCCATAAGGTTGTTGTAAGAACAAATTATCCTCTGGGACAGGTTTTGGGGAAGATGGATACTTCTGGACGGATGGTCAGATGGGCTGTAGAATTGGGATCTTATGAGATTGAATTTGAGCCAAGAAGAGCTATAAAAGCTCAAGTTTTGGCAGACTTCATACAAGAGGCTACTCATACATTGACTAAGGAAGAATGGAAGATGTATGTAGATGGATCCTCATCAAGAGAAGGATATGGAGTTGGAATTCAGATCTACTGTCCAGATGGACAAGAGATGCAATTTGCTATAAAGCTGATTTTTCCTGTATCCAACAATGAAGCTGAATATGAAGCTCTTTGGAGAGGTATGAAGATGGTGACAGAAATGGGAGGACAGAGATTAAAAGCATTTACAGATTCACAATTGGTGGTTCAACAGTTGGGAGGTGGATATGAAGTGAAGAAGGAAGCTCTGATGAGTTATGTGAATAAGATTATGGAATCAAAGCTAGCTTTTGAGCAGTTTGAGCTCTGTCAAGTTCCCAGATCAGACAATATAACAGCTGATTATTTGGCTAAAATTGCTAGCTCATATCCTTCCTTGCAGCCTAGTAAAATTACAATACTGATCGCTGAAAAAGATCTGAATGATCAAGATGTTTGGGAAATTATAGAGAAAGATGATTGGAGAACTCCAATTATAGAGATGATAAGGTCGGCTGATCAAAAGCAGAAGTGGGGCGAAAAGGAGAAAAGATTGGCAATAAAATATTGTATTGATCAGGGACAGCTGTATAGGCGCTCATTCACACAAGCATATTTAAGATGCCTTAGTGATGAAGAAGGAAAGTATGTAATACAGGAGATACATGAAGGTTGTGGTGGTGATCATGCTGGGTATAGATCTGTTGTAAGAAAAGCACTCAGAGCTGGGTATTACTGGCCTTCCATGAGTCAGGATGCAAAAGAATGTGTGCAGAAATGTCATAGCTGTTAGATTCATGGACCTCTGATTCATATACCAGCAGAGGAATTGGGTAGAATGTATGCGCCATGCCCTTTTGCAAAATGGGGAATTGACCTTGTAGGACCCCTTCCTCTGGCTAAAGGACAGAAAAAATTCTTAATAGTAGCCATTGATTACTTCACTAAATGGGTGGAGGCAGAGCCTTTGAGTAAAATTGATGAAGGCAATGTCATCAAGTTCTTATGGAAGCAGATCTGTTGCAGATATGGAGTACCAAGGGTATTAATATCTGACAATGGAACTCAGTTCAATGGTCAGAAAACAAGAAAGTGGTGTGAAGAGATGAAGATAGAACAGCGCTTCGTAGCAGTAGCACATCCTCAAGCTAATGGGCAAGTTGAGGTTACCAATAGAACACTACTTAAAGGTCTGAAAGCAAGAATAGAAGATGCTAAAACTAAATGGGTGGAGGAATTGGAATCAGTGTTATGGGCATACAGAACTACTCCGAGAACTGCTACGGGAATCGCACCATTCAATTTGGTCTTTGGAGCTAATGCAGTTATCCCTGTGGAGATTGGGATGGAAACTCACAGAATAATGTCTTTTGATGAAACTCAGAATGAGTTGTTGATGAAGGAAAATTTGGATATGCTTGAAGAGGAGAGAGACTTGGCACGTCTGAAGATTGAAAAATACAAAAGTAAGATTAAAGCAGCGTATGACAAGAGAGTACGGCGCAGACAATTCCAAGAAGGAGATCTGGTATTACGACGAGCAGACGCCTTAAAACCCCAAGGAAAGCTGGAGCCAAACTGGGAAGGTCCGTGGATAGTCACTGAAGTTTTAAAAGGAGGAGCATATCGTATCTCTGATTACGAGGGAAAAGTAGTGACAAGACCATGGAATATATGTAATTTGAAGAAGTATTTTGCATAGATCTTTTGTATTACCTTTTCTATTTGTTGCTATGTAATCTGTAGATGTGTGTTTTTTATGACTAAATGATATCTTTTGTAGAGTATCTCAATTATCAATAACAGAAGTATATTTACTATAAATAAATAGAATCGATGAAGCTTCCTGGCAGAGGCCAGACTTTCACGTCTGCGTTCATCCTCTGACCTGCGGAGCAGAGACTCAGTCAACGCGGTCTCATTTTACGTCTTCCTGGCAGAGGCCAGACTTTCACGTCTGCGTTCATCCTCTGACCTGCGGAGCAGAGACTCAGTCAACGCGGTCTCATTTTACGTCTTCCTGGCAGAGGCCAGACTTTCACGTCTGCGTTCATCCTCTGACCTGCGGAGCAGAGACTCAGTCAACGCGGTCTCATTTTACGTCTTCCTGGCAGAGGCCAGACTTTCACGTCTGCGTTCATCCTCTGACCTGCGGAGCAGAGACTCAGTCAACGCGGTCTCATTTTACATCTTCCTGGCAGAGGCCAGACTTCAACGTCTGCGTTCATCCTCTGACTTGCGGAGCAGAGACTCAACTAATTTTGTTTAAATCTTATATTTTTACTGAGCAGATGACAGATCATTTTATTTACTTCTATTATTGAAAGGAAGCGGCAGTCGTTTCAACAAGTTGGTGACATACATCTCTGGACGAGGATCAAATACATGAGTGTATTCAAGATTTTCAAAGTCATAAAATATCAGGTAAACATTTCAATGTATATTTCAACATTCTGTTTTTCTTTTCATATTGAAGATATTTGAGGTGTTGAAAAACGAAGTAAGCATGAACTATTGAATATAATTAAGTATTAAAGTAATTAGAAGCAAAAGTGTTAATTGAAACAAAAGAAGAAGGCAGCAAAAAAAGCCTTAGTGTTTTTGGGGGATACACGCTCTCAACCCCATTTACATTCAGCCACATATAGTTAAGAGTCAAAAAGGAAAACAGAAAGAGTTACAAGTAAAGGAAAAACAGTTAAGACTTGTCCCCTGAAGGAACTCCTTTAGAAACAGTGGCTTCACCAGCATCTGCAGTGCGACCAGTAGAATCGCCACTCAGCATAACCAGATCTACTTGCGGCAGATCTGGAACTTCTGTTTCAGAGATCGGAGGCAGAATTGGCAGAGCTTGAGGATCTGCAGGGGCCAAAGCAGTTGTTAACAACGGATAAGGAACATCTTTCTGAGGAGTCATTGAGGGAGAAGCTTTTTGAAGGTCGGAGTAAGCTTGTTGAAGGATGGGCAGCCACCATGGATGATCTAGAGGTTCAAACTGATCTCCTTCAAAGTAAGGACAAACAGGCATATCTGACAAAGGCTTGTTAATATCCAGTACTCCCGAGAAGCCCTGCTCTTCTGCTTGCTTTTGAGCAGCTTCAAACCCATATTCGTAATAATGACCAATATGAGGTCCGAAGTCTGCCAAGGATTTGCTACTCTTCAGATATGCTTCCCTCAGACCTTCTACCAAGCGACTCAGAAATGTTTGCCCAGCCTCCGTCAGCAATAGATTCTTGCGACAGAGTTCTATTCCTTCTGCAAACTTTCTGGATCCATAGTCACGGCGGCTCTGCTTCTCCTCAGCTAGTTTCCTTTTCAGTGAATCCCTTTCTGAAATCCAGTTCTTCTTAGCCTCTGCAAATGACTTCTCCAACTCAATATACTTCTGTTTGGCCGTCTCTGCTTCTGTACTCTTTTCTGCTACCAATCGTGCAGATTCAGACAATTCTGAGCTGCCAACCCTGGCTTGTAGTTTGCTAAAATGCACCACAGCCTAAAGGATTCACCAAAAGAAAGTAAACCACCAATATTACAAATAATAATTAGAAGAGTAAAGATAAATACCTGAAACATGCATTGAGCTCCCTGTGCTAACTCATCTTCCAGAGGAAGGCGACTTAAGGTAGCATTATCTTCAGAAGTCAGCATTAAACGGAAGTATTGTTTGGCCTCCTCCGCACTCAGATTCAACAAGGACTTCGGCAGTTCAATATGAGGTGGCTCAGTGACGGAAGAACGTGCACGTGGACGTTGACCCCGCACTGTAATCTCTGTACGGCTGTTTCTCAGAGGAGACTTGGTGCGAAGTCGCTGCGTCTCTGGTGGAGGATCTGTAGTAGTCAAAGCACGTTTACCTCTGTCAGAGGTAATTGAGGGGTTTTCTGGCCGAGCTGGAGCTCTGAGGTTAGTGCCAGAAGGGACTGTAGATCCAGTTTTAGTACCAGAGGTATCCTTTAGGCGGATATTGGCCATCCATTGACGATCTGAAAAGGAAAATAAAATATGTAAATAAGAGTTTGGAGAAAAAACTTATGTTTTTTTACAAATAATTAGCTAAGAGGAAATAAGATATCTGCATATACCAAGTTCAGGAGGAGAGGAAGTCTGATCAACATAGAAGCCAAAGGCAGAGAGGATTGCAGGATCTTCAACCAATCTCACTAGATCAAACAGTCCGGACTCTAAAACTGAGGTGTTCAAGGACTCGATAACCTCTTTAGTTTTATCCGAGCAAGGAATGGAAACAAACTTATGGGGAACAGGTTTATCATAACGCCATTTATTAGCAGGAAAGGGCCAGACCTGATTTGCAGGAGATATGAAAAGATAATCTCGCTTCCAATCCTTGTCTACGCTCTGAGGCTTCCCCAAGAAGTGGGTCATTCCTTTAGGTTGGGCGCTCAAATAGAAGAAAGGTTTTTTGTATTTGAGAGAAAATTGAGAATGGAAAAGTGCAGAGCTGGGTTCTCCTCCACTGCCTTTGATCAGAACATAAAAGGATATCATAGAACGAAAAGCTGTAGGGGTAAATTGATTAAGAGGAATGCCATATCGGCTGGAGACTTCACACAAAAAAGGATGGGGGGGGAATCTTAAACCTGCCCGGAGCTGAGCTGTCCAAAAACACAGAAAAGGAGGAGGGGCGAAATTGGGTCTCTGAAATTCAGCAGGTTTGCGAATCGTATAAGTAGGGGGAATTGAATAGAGTTCTCGAAGGAGAGGAATACGAACAGAAGTAAAAGAAGAAGGGCCGCTGACAGAATTATACAAGGGATTAGAAGGAGAAAAGCGGAGAGGATCAGCGCTGCTTGCAGAGTCGGCTGCCTCGGGAGCCATCAAAGAAAGAGGACTGGGAGAATCAGGGGTAACAGAAAGAGCTCCTTCCCTAGTTTTGCTATAAGAATCAGAACACAATAATCCTTGAAGGGCTTGATGGGCGGGAAGATCATCATTTTGATTTTCTTCAGATCGAGAAGCAGATTCAGAAGGAGTGAAAGCAGGATTCGAAGATGACATCTTATATAAGTTGTGTAAAGGGGAGAAAATACAGGAAGAAACTACTTGTATGCTTCGAAGAATCAAAAATAATCAACGCATGGACAAATGGATATACAGATAAAAATTTTCCGACTACAATCACGAAGCAAGATTCAACATATACACATACCCAACAGCATTCATTCGCAAAGAATTCAACGATACACAAAAACAAAGGAATAACTGCAATTACTCAAAAACAAAAGCAAAGGAAAAAGGAGAGCAGTTACTGTACCTTGCGACATTGTTGGGAAGCAAAACAAGAAAAAGAAGAAATCAGGAGAAAGGCAAATGATAGACGAAGAAGACCGCCGGAATTTCGAGATGATTAATCGGAGAAAAGCCGAGATTGGTGGGGAGAATCGGAGAAGGAGACAGTTGCGCGAAGAGAAGAAAAGGAAGAGGAAAGAGAAAAACCCCAGTATTTATATGAAGAAGGTGGAACGATTCAAATCCCGTTTCTTTTCCCCCTTCTCTCTCTCTTTCTCTTTCTTCTTATCCAAAATACACGTGTAAGATCAGGGGAATTTATACCTAAATCACATCTGATCAGCACGTCTGCTACTATACTGCTACATTGCAATATAGGGAATGCGAGTTCTGTAAATTTAGTGGCCAAATCAGTTCTGCACGGCAGACGTTTTTTTTGGGCCACACTATGGGGGGAGTGGTTGATATGGATCACATATTGGGCTTAATCTAATTTAATTAACCCGGCCCATTTACGAAGCCCAATATACATATATAAGGCCCGATACACATATATATATATTTAAGGCCCATTAGAAAAGGCCCAAGACATATATATGTATATATATATATATATATAAGGCCCATTAGAAAAGGCCCAAGACATATATATGTGTATATATATATATATATATAAGGCCCATGGAAAATGGAAAAGGGCGATGGAAAGAAGTATATATAGATATAAAAATGAAGGAATAAAGATCAAGGCATAAAAGTTACAGAAAAATTACATAAAAAATTACAGAAAACTTGGCAAAGAATTACACTTCTACATTATTATATTTGATAGGTAGAAAATACATGCATTTAATTGTTGACTTAATTGGATTCTTATCATTTTTTTATTTGATTGGATGCATTATTTTCGTACATATATGCCTTTTGAACTCGAGATACTTCATATTCTATTTTCTCGATTATTGTAGGAATTTTTGAAGTATTTTGAAGTTAGTTGGACCGAGGCCCAAAAGTAATGAAGATCAAAGAGAAGGTCCAACAATTAAAAAACTCAAATGTTGGAAGAAATAAAAGGAAAAAGGAGAAAGATGGGCTTATGCAGAAGGAGGCCCAAATCATTTTATAAAATAAAGGGTTTTTGTCCAACTTGAACCCCAAGTCTTGGAGGAGGAGGACTAGGCAGTTTGGAGAGTTTAGGAGAGAGATTGAGTCACAAACATACTTTTGCTTTATTCTATTTTGCTTTGATGGATCAATCAATTACTTTTGTGGATCCAATCGAGATGACGATTGGCTAATTCTTTAATTCCAGTTAGCAGGGATGTTTGAACCCAATTATCGTTTTATGTTTTAATCAATCCCGTTTCTCCCTCTCG
>VALJ01000041.1:0-21727 GCA_005771605.1 Scutellaria baicalensis
TCCTTTCAGTCTTCCGCTGTAAACTATTTTATGAATTCTTTAAGTAAGGAGATGGTGACGACCTGATTTCCAATCAATGGGAATTGGGGCGTTACAGAGTGGTATCAGAGCCGATGTTTAGAGATTTTCACCTCGGACTCTGGGTCAAATGTTTTCAAATGGGTCTCATGTTTTCAACCGTTATTTGTTTAATCAAGTCAAAATATTATTAAGTTCACAAATTTAATATGTTACGTCATATGGAACTTTTACATCAAGCTATGGTTACAATATGACATCATGTTTAATTATAATCACGTATGATGACAATGTGAGCTTCTTGGCCATATATTATTCTTTTTGTGGTATGATGTTACTACTATCAACACACTGCGTACTGGACGCCGCCACTGAGCCGCTGACTGCAGCAGTAGAGCTCGTGTGCGTAAATGGCCGTTTACAGGAGTTGGTGTAGTATTATGTGGTATGATTATGCTATGGTGATGATTGAATGATAAAGTTTAAGAATTAAATATGTTACGTGAATGGAAAGTCAGCAGCCAACTACCGTTCGGATCATCGCCGAGTAGTAAGTGCTTTATGTTATGTTTCAGAGATATTTTTTTTATGAAGAATGATATGTTCAATGAAAGATGCTTGAGTTATGATATGATACAAGTAAGAGATTGTCAGATACAATCTTATGATGAGATGAAAAGTTATGAGAATGTTCTGAAAGATGTTCTATGTATATGACATGAAGAAAGGTTTATGATGAACATGAATGATGACCATGAGTCAATGATAAGGAAGGAAAGCATTAATGATGAATGAATCTATGAAGTATTTGATGATTTCTCTTATTTAAATGCTTTATGATACTCTTTGCATTTAAAATTATTTTCAAGTGCTTGTTTTATAAAAACTTACATGTGTTTTAAAAGATAAAACTACCTTATGAATACGCATACATTATTTTACAAATGTACTCCCGAAGTTTTCCTTGTATATATGTTATGCTTCTCAGGTACACCAGCTTATGTTCTGTTCGATTCAGGAGCATCCCACTCTTTTATACTTGATACCTTAAACTAGATTGCATAAGAAACTCGTGAAAGTGACATTAAGGAGGGGTACCCGAGTTATTCCTGTAGCCAAACCAAATTTCGGGACGAAATTTTTAAAAGGTGGGGGGATTGTAACACCCCGTTTTCAAGAAAACCTACATTGCATATTTTACAAAATTTCTTTTACCTTTTAAATTGAAAAATGATTCAAAGAGTATTATTATGTTATTTAAAGTTATAATTTAAGTGTTACGTTATGCTTCATGATTCTTAAGCATTATGTGGTACGTGTTACGTTATGCTTCATGATTTTTAAGCATTATGTGGTACTCGATGATTTCTACGTATTTTGTGAGCTAATGTTTCTTTCGAGATTTTAATGTATTTTGCAGGATTGCTTATGGAGGAAACCGAGCTTGATCTCAACTCACTCGACAATCATGAATGAAAGTAAAAAGATAAAATATAGATAAGTTTAAATGAGGAAAAATGATATTAGATTTTTATGCAAAGATTATTCGTTTGTGTCGTAAATGCTTTTATTTATTAAGTTTATTCGTGATCACTAAATGTGATTCTATGTGATAAAATAATTTACGTAAATTGTACTTAGTAAATACTTGTGTATAAATTATGTTGTTGTAGTATTATTATTATTATTATTATTATTAATGTTATTAATGTTAATCATGTATATATAGATGTGTACGTGTGTAATATATATGTGTAGGTTATGTATGTATATTTAGTAAATTAGCTAAAGCAAATATATGTATAATATTATTTTATGTATATAATAGATAAGCTTTGGATTTTTTTGAGAGAAGATATTTTTCCTCTTTTCACCCACGTGCCTTATTCTTTATACAAGATAAAAGATGATATTTTTCTTCTTCCTCATTCATCATCAAACATTTTCATTGCAGAGAGATAGTGAAGAAGGGTAAAATTTAATTCATTTTCTTGCTTTATGTTTCAATTTTAATTTCTTTCAAGCTTTATTCCTAAATCAAGATGTAGATATATATATGTATGTATATAGATGCAAGTGTATAGATGTTTTAATTTTGTGTGCTGTTGAGATGGGGAGGAAAACAGAGGAAAGAAAATAAGAAGAAGAGAGGGAAATAGGGAGAGACGGGAGGAGGCGCCACCGCACGGAGCGGCGCCGAGCGGAGACGAAGAGGGTGGTGCCGCTCACGGGCCGCCGTGGTGTGTTTTTGTGTGTGTTTTGTGTGTATTTGTGTGTGTGTGTCATGTGTATATATATGTGTGTATCTTGTGCATATGCTGTAGAATAGGAAGAAGGAAAGAAGGAGGAAGAAAAGGGGGAAGGAAGGTGGAGGGCGCCGCCATGTGCGGCGGCGCCGTGCATAGCGAAGGAGGCCGCTGCTGCCGGCGGAGGGGAGCAGCGGCGGCGGCAAGGAGGACGGCCGAGAGGGGCTGTTGGAGGAGAAAGGCTGCTGCTGTGTGTGTATTGTGCCGTATGTTGTGGTGGCCGGCGACGGGTTTGTCGCCGGCAGGAGAGGGCAGCGGCAGCCGAGCAGGCGGCAGCCAAGCAGGCGGCGGCCGAGCGGCGGTGGCCGTGCAGGGGGAGGAGATGGCGACGGGTTTTGGAGGGAGAAGGAGCAGGGATTTGATTTTAGAAATTAGGCTTAGTCTAGGGACTTAATTGCAATTTTCTACTTTTGTTTATTTATGATACAATCCTTAATCTTTTGCCTAATTGTTTTTAGTCCCTACAAATTTTATTAATTTGAATTCAACCCCTGAAATTAGTTTAAGTTACAGTTTAACCCCAAAACTTTACAAGATTTTTAATATGATCCCAGATTTTATAGAAACTGTAGAATCACCCCTAAACTTTGCTACAATTATAAGTTGAACCCCATACTGTACTGAATATTATTTTATGACCCAAACCTTTATATTTTTATGTGTCGTTTTAAGATTTAAAATTTCTAGTTAAATACCTTAAGTTTAAATTATAAGTATATTTGTTGTTTATATGTGAATTATGTTCAATGATTGTTAATTCTTTGTACAAGCAATTAAAATCTATTTTCAGTATGTTAACCTGGATGAATATATATGATCATATGACTAATATTGTGATTTTAGGAATTACATACGAAATATTAAAATTGTTGCATCTTTATATTTTATGTGTCTTTTTAAGACTAAGAATTTGCTAATTTAAATATCTAAAGCTTAGGTTATGATTATGTTGATTTCTTGTAAATGCTAATCATGTTTAAATGATTCTTATGTGATAATGTTATCATCAAAATTTTATATATGAGTTTAATATATGTGTATTTTGTATGATGTATGATTAATAAATAGTTGGATAATGTGTATGAAATCATGTTAATGGATTAGCTTACAATCTGTATTTTTACTTTGAATTGATTACATGATAATTAAAGATTTATAAATTTATGTACTTTGGTTACTGTTTCGCTAATTTATTTTGTTAATTGAGGTGTGTATTTGTAAATTATTATATTATTTAGCAAGTTATATATCTTAATTATTTACTTTGCAAAATCATTTATAGCTAGCAATGCAATTGTGGTTTCTTTAAATTATATAGTATTAAAAGATAATCTATCTTGCCAAATTAAATAAGAAATTGGTAGTCTGCATGACAACATAAGTTTATTTTTTTGGTATTAAATGTTGTGTGTAAAATGTTGGTATATACTATTAATTAGTGATATTATTCCAGAAATAAGATTTGAAAAGTGTTATATTAGTTAAATTAATTTAAGGAATGATTTAAGTAATATAGAAATTAAAGAGAAATTTGGTAGATTATTTATAAGTCTTTACTTCATATGTTAATTAATGGAATCTTTTGTGTTACACTAATTGTAGAATTTCATAAAAAATAAAGAGTTAGTTAATGAAACAAAGTAAAGATTTAATTTTAAGTCTTTCGATGATATTTACATCTTATATGATATAATATGACATAAGAAACTAAATGATTAAGTATGTGAAGTGCAGTTGAGACGAGCGGTGATTCCAAAAAGCAATTCTCAAGCCGTCAGTTTAAAGTGGGTAACTTCTAATCTCTACTATACGTTGATAATTAAATTAGTAAGTGTGTATGAAAATCTACGGCTGAAGCTCCGTAGCTATAACCGGTAGTTGCTTCACTATCGGGCGACGACCATAAGGGTGAGCGTGCCCGGTCTATGAAAGGTCCAGGGTGAGCGTGCCCAACGGACAAAGTAGTATGTGCTTAATGATTTAATTATTTCAATATATGTTAGAGTGGGTAATTTCTACACTCTACTATACGATGATGATTAAATTAGTAAGTTATGTACGACGGTCTACGGTTGAAGTTCCGTAGCGGTAACCGGTAGTTGCTTCACTATCGGGCGACGACCATATGGGTGAGCGTACCCGGTCTATGAAAGCAAGGTTTAGTGGGCGAGCGACTCCCACATTCCTTTATGTTATGTATGGTCCAGGGTGAGCGTACCCAACGGACATGTAGTATGTGCTTAATAATTTAATTGTTCCAATGAATATTAGAGAATACAGTTATCCCACTGGGATTCCTCTCCGGAGGTGTCTCATGATTCCACTTTTAATATTTTCAGGTTCGGCGTATGATGACGCGGATGTGTAGCGAGCTGATCTGTCTTTCCATCACCTCTCTCATGTTAAAGTACCAAACCAGTATTTACTTTTAAGAATAATGTTAAATTTTGGATATGCAAATTATGATAAATGATGGGCCTAGACTTGTATTTTGGTATTATATGTTGGTTCTATTATGTTATCTTTTATAAGAGCCTGTTTGAACGTTTAACCTAGAAATGTGGGTAAAACACGAGTTTTGGAAACAATTGAGTTATGTTTAAAAGAAAAAAAAAAGTCTTGTGTTTTCCTTTCAGTCTTCCGCTGTAAACTATTTTATGAATTCTTTAAGTAAGGAGATGGTGACGACCTGATTTCCAATCAATGGGAATTGGGGCGTTACAGAACTAGAATGTAAGGCTCGAAAAACAAGGCTTTCAAATTTCGGAAAAACCACTAGGGGTACCCGTTTGGTTTTTGTAAAATTTTCGTCCGGGTGAACATAGGCGGAATTCACTACAAACCAACTCAACATGATGAGAAAAAATTAAATGTGGGAGAAATCAGGCCCAACGTTGTCCTTACGGCCACGAAATCAGTTACCAAAGAGCCCCAAAACACATCGAAACCCCCTAATTACAAGGTAAAAACTACTTTTCTGCCATTTTCGCTGCGATATGAATGAGTGACCATCCATGTTTCTTGTAGCTCGATGAGTTGGCTTTGCAACGCGTCAAAAATGAAGTGATTCAGACGTCCAGTGTGGAAGTTACAGCCGTTTTACGAATCTGCGCGTGGATCCCCGAAAACACCCTAGGGGTACCCCTTTGGGTTTTTTCGAGTAGTTTCAACGGTGAAATTTCCGCCACCCTCTTCAATGGATTGACTTATTACAATGTCTAGACAATATATATAAGATAAAACCATTCTGAACTAGCATGTAAGGCTCTAAAAACAAGCTTTCAAATTTCGGAAAAACCACTAGGGATACCCCTTTTGGTTTTTGTAAAATTTTCGTCCGGGTGAACTTAGGCCGAATTCACTACGAACCGACTCAACATGATGAGAAAAAATTAAATGTGGGAGAAATCAGGCCCAACGTTGTCCTTATGGCCCCGAAATCAGTTACCAAAGAGCCCCAAAACACCTCGAAAACCCCTAAGTACAAGTTAAAAACTACTTTTCTGCCATTTTGACTGTGATATGAATGAGTGACGATCCATGTTTCTTGTTGCTCGATGAGTTGGCTTTCCAACGCATCAAGAATGAAGTCATTCGGACGTCCGGTGTGGAAGTTACAGCAGTTTTACGAAAGCTGCGCGTGTATCCCCGAAATCCCCTGCGGTACACCTTTGGGTTTTTTCGAGTAGTTTCAACGGTGAAATTCCCACCACCCTCTTCAACGGATTGACTTAATACAATGTCTAGACAATATATATAAGATAAAACCATTCCGAACTAGCATGTAAGGCTCTAAAAACAAGGCTTTCAAATTTCGGAAAAACCACTAGGGGTACCCGTTTGGTTTTTGTAAAATTTTCGTCCGGGTGAACATAGGCGGAATTCACTACAAACCAACTCAACATGATGAGAAAAAATTAAATGTGGGAGAAATCAGGCCCAACGTTGTCCTTACGGCCACGAAATCAGTTACCAAAGAGCCCCAAAACACATCGAAACCCCCTAATTACAAGGTAAAAACTACTTTTCTGCCATTTTGGCAGCGATATGAATGAGTGACCATCCATGTTTCTTGTAGCTCGATGAGTTGGCTTTGCAACGCGTTAAAAATGACGTGATTCAGACGTCCAGTGTGGAAGTTACAGCCGTTTTACGAAAGCTGCGCGTGGATCCCCGAAAACACCCTAGGGGTACCACTTTGGGTTTTTTCGAGTAGTTTCAACGGTGAAATTTCCGCCACCCTCTTCAATGGATTGACTTATTACAATGTCTAGACAATATATATAAGATAAAACCATTCTGAACTAGCATGTAAGGCTCTAAAAACAAGCTTTCAAATTTCGGAAAAACCACTAGGGATACCCCTTTTGGTTTTTGTAAAATTTTCGTCCGGGTGAACATAGGCCGAATTCACTACGAACCGACTCAACATGATGAGAAAAAATTAAATGTGGGAGAAATCAGGCCCAACGTTGTCCTTACGGCCCCGAAATCAGTTACCAAATAGCCCCAAAACACCTCGAAAACCCCTAATTACAAGTTAAAAACTACTTTTCTGCCATTTTGGCTGTGATATGAATGAGTGACCATCCATGTTTCTTGTAGCTCGATGAGTTGGCTTTCCAACGCATCAAGAATGAAGTGATTCGGACGTCCGGTGTGGAAGTTACAGCAGTTTTACGAAAGCTGCGCGTGTATCCCCGAAAACCCCCTAGGGGTACACCTTTGGGTTTTTTCGAGTAGTTTCAACGGTGAAATTCCCACCACCCTCTTCAATGGATTGACTTAATACAATGTCTAGACAATATATATATGATAAAACCATTCCGAACTAGCATGTAAGGCTCGAAAAACAAGGCTTTCAAATTTCGGAAAAACCACTAGGGGTACCCCTTTTGGTTTTTGTAAAATTTTCGTCCGGGTGAACTGTTCACCTTTTTCTTTAGGCTACTACCGCAAGTGTACGGTGTAGATTGCAAAACATGGTAAGCAAGGTCGATCCCACAGAGACTATTATCTAGGAATAATCGATTACCCAAATTCAACCTCTAATTTTATCTAGGCTATCAGATATCAAAGATGTCAAATAAACTATACTAAAACAAAAACAAATAAATACACGGAGACAAACAGATATAACTGAGACAGGTTCTAGAACATGCTTTCATCTAATTCTCATCATGATATCACTTCACCAATCCAATTCAACAATTAATTATCCTATATGAGCAATCACGAGTATCAAATTAAAAACTCTCTCGAGTCAATTTAACCGGTTGATTATTATGCTACCAGAGGTATCTCTACTCGATCTGATATAACACAACAACTCCCAAAAGCACCTAGGATTGAAAATCTCATCACATATGTCATTCATCTCTCGATCTCATGCTGCATATATGTCATGTGTTTACTCTTCCGTAATTAAATCTCCTCTCTCGAATTTTGACTTAATTACTTAAACATGCTCAATTACCGGCCGGACAATCAAACAAGCAATCAAACCATAAACACATCAATAGGATAAAGAATCAAGAAATTGAATTGAAATCAAAGATCCATCAGATTCGAATTAGACTACTAACAAGCCCTAGAAACCCATGGAAAACTAGCCACACATAAATATCAACAAACTCATAGACAAGATTGAAAATATTATATCAAACTAAAAATAATCCAACAATAAAGGAAAGATAAAGAAAAACTCTATATGAACGATGATCTCTTGATTCTTCGATCTTTGAAGTCTTCTTCTCCTCTCCGGATGCTCTCAGAATATGTGTTTTCTCTCTGTCAATGTTCTTCCTACCCTAATGGTTGTCCTCCCTATCTGTCTCTGCTCCTTTTTGGGACGAATTTGGGTATATATAGCATCTTGGAGGTCTCCTAGATGGTTTATAAGTGTGAGATACGTCAAAAATCGAGTTTGGGATCGAATAGGAGTCTATCGGGCACGACCGTGCCCCAGGACACGGCCACCCGTGCGCCAGTGCTAGTGTTTCTGTGCAGTGGGACACGACCGTGTCCCAAGACACGGTCGTGCGCTGGTGCAAAGTTCCGAATTTGACTACGATGTCTTCATGAAAGTTGTAGGTCTTGAAGTTAGATTTCAAATGCCACAAATTTCACCTCAATATCAGTCTTCTAGAAAAATTTATGATCAAAATATTAGAGCCCTGTCACGACGAAGAACCGAACGCAACACTTGCGTTTTTCCTTAATATTCTTCTTTCTTGGAGAACGAATTGGGAAAAGTGTTCAACATCAAAATTGTAGATCTCTTCCTTTGCTTTCCAACAAAATTAAGATCTTCCAATTTGTACTTCTAGATCGTGAGATATATTTAATTCCTCGATAACTGCGCATGTGAGTTGAAACTTGCGATTTTTGCACTAAAAACACAAAACTAAACACAAAACCATCAAATGCAACTAATAAATCAAAAGTATCTAAATCACTATAGAAACGTACATAAACATGCTCAAATGAACACATAAACATACGTAAAAATATAGTAAAAACGACACTTATCAATTTCCCCCAAACTTAAACCATTGCTCGTCTCGAGCAATATCAAGAACTCAACTCAAACACATATCTCAACAGAATGAATCAAGTATCACGAACTATAACTCAACATACTCAATTGAAATCAAAATTTTCCAAACTTAAGCAAATACTTCGAACAATCCACAAGCATGTATTTCAAAGAGTATTGAACCTCACAAGGGAAAAGTGCATCACTCACGCTCAAAAGTGTATAGAATAGGACGTGTATATGCTCAAATCAATCAATCAAGTATAATCTACCATGAACTTGCAAATCGTCTCACTTCTCCACCACTTTCGTACATGTGAATTTAAGAATCAAAAAGGACTTTTAATTTGGACGCAATGAGGCTCTTTGGACAAGGTAAGAAAATTTGGATAAAAGTGACTACAAAAATATATGATTGAAGCTACTCCATGAATTTCTACTTAACTCATGAATTTTTTTTTTTTTTTCACTTCCATGAAATTTCTCCAACCAATCACCTATCTCCAACATGAGTTCCAGAAAAATAAATCAAAAGACTTACTCAATCGAATTCCAGAAAAGGCACAACTCGACTAAGTGTCAAAATTATATCAATAAGGCACAACTCATGCAAAAATTTATTTTCTCCACCAAATCACCTCTTCATCTTACTTTTCCTCTCTCTTTTTTTTTTTTTGTTCAAGTCACATTTGTTTTCTTCTTCAACAACATCCACCGATTTTTTCAATTCTATTCACATTCTCCTCAACTCAAGCACTTTTCACCTAATCACTTCACATTCAAGCTTCACAATCATATAAAATAGGTAGGCTCAAAAGATAAAGATAATTCACACGATTATTTGGCTAGTCAAAAGAATAAGCTGGCTTAAAGGCTCAAAAGAGGCTAACAAGGGAAAATTATGAATTTGGTAGGATAATATTTGGCTAAGTGACTTATAACATCAAAGATGGCCTTAAATCACTTTCAAACATTCACACGTACATGTGGTCTCAAAGGAGATACCAAAGCAAGTTCTAGAGATATATACGAGACAATTGATACTCACTCAATCAAGAAAACAAGACTTGGTGTAACGTCAAGTCGAAGCTCAAAATCTCACTCGACTTGTTTTCATACTCCTCAAAACACACATCCATTTCATGCTCAAATATATTCACCAAAAATTCAGAAAATCTCAACTCAATCAAGCAAGATATCATCAAGTTCATTCAACTCAATTCATGTTTTTCAAAGATCAAGAATTTATATCACATTTTTCCACAAAATCAAAAGATCATTATCCATCCTAAAAAAAACCTAACCTATTAAAAAAAAAATCTACCTAAAAAGCAATAAACGTGCTAAAGCAATAAAATCCTAAATGCAACTAAAATGCAATGCAAAAATCCATTGTCATTTTTCTTTGATCTCACAACCGTCCCCCCCAAACTTATTTGTCATCAATTCCAAAGAGGACAATTAATAAAATCAAAAGAAAAATGCAATGGAAAACTCACAAACTTTTTTCTTCCTTTTCTTCCAATTGGGTTGCATCTCAATCAGTGTGAAATTTGACGGCATCATCCAATCACACAATTTTACACACTTCAATAATTTTTTCAATGCACCTGCAAAATGAAATTTAAAGTCAATTTTTTCAAAAAGATTCAAAATGTTAACAAATTGATTATCGAACTCTTTCTTGTGAACTTTTTGAGGGGAAATAATATAATTGATAGTAAAAGAAAGTGTAGGGTTAGGAATTGATTTTGGCTTCTCAGCCCCTTTTGATTCCTCTATATGCACTTCTTTCTCCACCAAAATATTTTCTCTCTCGTCTTTAGTTTCATTCCTCAACTAGCATCCTCCCTTTTTGTGATATATGATCTTTTTCTTCCTCCATCACCGGATTTTCTCCTTCTTTCTCCATCTCTTGTTCTTCCTCGATTGGCATGCTTGGCCCTTCATAGTTCGTTCCACTTCTCAAATTTATGGCTTTACATTACTCCCTTGGGTTAATCTCCGTCGTACTTGGGTATTGCCCTTGCTTGTGTTGATTTCACAAAATAGTAGCAAGCTGTCCCACCTGCACTTCCAATGCTTTGAAACGAGTATCCGAAGATTTGGCACGAGCATCGACTTCTTTTAAACGCTCATCCGTACTTTTTATGAATTCCCTCATCAGCTCCTCAAGTGGCTGCTTCCTTGGCTCATCAATCATTCCATTTGTAACGGAGAACCCTGGAGGAGGTTGCAAACAATTATTATTGTTTGCATATGAGAAGTTATCGTGATTCCTCCCTCCGTGCTTGTACTGATACATGCCTCTGTTTCGGAAATTGTTATTGTAATTTTGCCCACCGATGTAATTCAACTCCTCAACGTCTTCATTTTGTGCAAAATCACCAATCTGCACTCCCGAACTATCCATGGGTTGATTACGAGAATGTGCTAAAGCAGATACTTGAGTCGTGAGTGCGGCTATAGCAGCTAAAACTTGATCTTGATTCTGAATTTCAGCCACCTTTCTATAAGTAGTCCTTTCAGACGGCCTTTGATAGCTGTTGATTGTCATATTGATGCACGACCTGAAAATCCACGAAAGAGTATCAGATAATCCCTAAAATAAAAAAAATAAAAAAAATCCTAGATTAAAATCAAAAGAAGAATTCAAATATCAATTATCCTAAATTCTAGTCCCCGGCAACGGCGCCAAAAACTTGTTCACCTTTTTCTTTAGGCTACTACCGCAAGTGTACGGTGTAGATTGCAGAACACGGTAAGCAAGGTCGATCCCACAGAGACTATTATCTAGGAATAATCGATTACCTAAATTCAACCTCTAATTTTATCTAGGCTATCAGATATCAAAGATGTCAAATAAACTATACTAAAACAAAAACAAATAAATACACGGAGACAAACAGATATAACTGAGACAGGTTCTAGAACATGCTTTCATCTAATTCTCATCATGATATCACTTGACCAATCCAATTCAACAATTAATTATCCTATATGAGCAATCACGAGTATCAAATTAAAAGCTCTCTCGAGTCAATTTAACCGGTTGATTATTATGCTACCAGAGGTATCTCTACTCGATCTGATATAACACAACAACTCCCAAAAGCACCTAGGATTGAAAATCTCATCACATATGTCATTCATCTCTCGATCTCATGCTGCATATATGTCATGTGTTTACTCTTCCGTAATTAAATCTCCTCTCTCGAATTTTGACTTAATTACTTAAACATGCTCAATTACCGGCCGGACAATCAAACAAGCAATCAAACCATAAACACATCAATAGGATAAAGAATCAAGAAATTGAATTGAAATCAAAGATCCATTAGATTCGAATTAGACTACTAACAAGCCCTAGAAACCCATGGAAAACTAGCCATACACATAAATATCAACAAACTCATAGACAAGATTGAAAATATTATATCAAACTAAAAATAATCCAACAATAAAGGAAAGATAAAGAAAAACTCTATATGAACGATGATCTCTTGATTCTTCGATCTTTGAAGTCTTCTTCTCCTCTCCGGATGCTCTCAAAATATGTGTTTTCTCTCTGTCAATGCTCTTCCTACCCTAATGGTTGTCCTCCCTATCTCTCTGCTCCTTTTTGGGACGAATTTGGGTATATATAGCATCTTGGAGGTCTCCTAGATGGTTTAGAAGTGTGAGATACGTCAAAAATCGAGTTTGGGATCGAATAGGAGTCTATCGGGCACGACCGTGCCCCAGGACACGGCCACCCGTGCGCCAGTGCTAGTGTTTCTGTGCAGTGGGACACGACCGTGTCCCAAGACACGGTCGTCCGCTGGTGCAAAGTTCCGAATTTGACTTCGATATCTTCATGAAAGTTGTAGGTCTTGAAGTTAGCTTTCAAATGCCATAAATTTCACCTCAATATCAGTCTTCTAGAAAAATTTATGATCAAAATACTATAGCCCTGTCACGACGAAGAACCGAACGCAACACTTGTGTTTTTCCTTAATATTCTGCTTTCTTGGAGAACGAATTGGGAAAAGTGTTCAACATCAAAATTGTAGAACTCTTCCTTAGCTTTCCAACAAAATTAAGATCTTCCAATTTGGACTTTTAGATCGTGAGATATATCATTTCTTCGATAACTGCGCATGTGAGTTGAAACTTGCAATTTTTGCACTAAAAACACAAAACTAAACACAAAACCATCAAATGCAACTAATAAATCAAAAGTATCTAAGTCACTATAGAAACGTACATAAACATGCTCAAATGAACACATAAACATACGTAAAAATATAGTAAAAACGACACTTATCATGAACATAGGCGGAATTCACTACAAACCAACTCAACATGATGAGAAAAAATTAAATGTGGGAGAAATCAGGCCCAACGTTGTCCTTACGGCCCCGATATCAGTTACCGAAGAGCCTCAAAACACCTCGAAACCCCCTAATTACAAGTTAAAAACTACTTTTCTGCCATTTTGGCTGCGATATGAATGAGTGACCATCCATGTTTCTTGTAGCTCGATGAGTTGGCTTTCCAACGCATCAAGAATGAAGTGATTCGGACGTCCGGTGTGGAAGTTACAGCAGTTTTACGAAAGCTGCGCGTGTATCCCCGAAAACCCCCTAGGGGTACACCTTTGGGTTTTTTCGAGTAGTTTCAACGGTGAAATTCCCACCACCCTCTTCAACGGATTGACTTAATACAATATCTAGACAATATATATAAGATAAAACCATTCTGAACTAGCATGTAAGGCTCGAAAAACAAGGCTTTCAAATTTCGGAAAAACCACTAGGGGTACCCCTTTTGGTTTTTGTAAAATTTTCGTCCGGGTGAACATAGGCCGAATTCACTACAAACCAACTCAACATGATGAGAAAAAATTAAATGTGGGAGAAATCAGGCCCAACGTTGTCCTTACGGCCCCGAAATCAGTTACCAAAGAGCCCCAAAACACCTCGAAACCCCCTAATTACAAGTTAAAAACTACTTTTCTGCCATTTTGGCTGCGATATGAATGAGTGACCATCCATGTTTCTTGTAGCTCGATGAGTTGGCTTTGCAACGCGTCAAAAATGAAGTGATTCAGACGTCCAGTGTGGAAGTTACAGCCGTTTTACGAAAGCTGCGCGTGGATCCCCGAAAACCCCCTAGGGGTACCCCTTTGGGTTTTTTCGAGTAGTTTCAACGGTGAAATTTCCACCACCCTCTTCAATGGATTGACTTATTACAATGTCTAGACAATATATATAAGATAAAACCATTCTGAACTAGCATGTAAGGCTCTAAAAACAAGCTTTCAAATTTCGGAAAAACCACTAGGGATACCCCTTTTGGTTTTTGTAAAATTTTCGTCCCAGTGAACTTAGGCCGAATTCAAAACGAACCGACTCAACATGATGAGAAAAAATTAAATGTGGGAGAAATCAGGCCCAACGTTGTCCTTACGGCCCCGAAATCAGTTACCAAAGAGCCCCAAAACACGTCGAAAACCCCTAATTACAAGTTAAAAACCACTTTTCTGCCATTTTGGCTGTGATATGAATGAGTGACCATCCATGTTTCTTGTAGCTCGATGAGTTGGCTTTCCAACGCATCAAAAATGAAGTTATTCGGACGTCCGGTGTGGAAGTTACAGCAGTTTTACGAAAGCTCTGTGTGTATCCCCGAAAATCCCCTAGGGGCACACCTTTGGGTTTTTTGGAGTAGTTTCAACGGTGAAGTTCCCACCATCCTCTTCAACGGATTGACTTAATACAATATCTTGACAATATATATAAGATAAAACCATTCTGAACTAGCATGTAAGGCTCGAAAAACAAGGCTTTCAAATTTCGGAAAAACCACTAGGGGTACCCCTTTTGGTTTTTGTAAAATTTTCGTCCGGGTGAACATAGGCCGAATTCACTACAAACCAACTCAACATGATGAGAAAAAATTAAATGTGGGAGAAATCAGGCCCAACGTTGTCCTTACGGCCCCGAAATCAGTTACCAAAGAGCCCCAAAACACCTCGAAACCCCCTAATTACAAGTTAAAAACTACTTTTCTGCCATTTTGGCTGTGATATGAATGAGTGACCATCCATGTTTCTTGTAGCTCGATGAGTTGGCTTTCCAACGCATCAAAAATGAAGTGATTCGGACGTCCGGTGTGGAAGTTACAGCAGTTTTACGAAAGCTGCGCGTGTATCCCCGAAAACCCCCTAGGGGTACACCTTTGGGTTTTTTCGAGTAGTTTCAACGGTGAAATTCCCACCACCCTCTTCAACGGATTGACTTAATACAATATCTAGACAATATATATAAGATAAAACCATTCTGAACTAGCATGTAAGGCTCGAAAAACAAGGCTTTCAAATTTCGGAAAAACCACTAGGGGTACCCCTTTTGGTTTTTGTAAAATTTTCGTCCGGGTGAACATAGGCCGAATTCACTACAAACCAACTCAACATGATGAGAAAAAATTAAATGTGGGAGAAATCAGGCCCAACGTTGTCCTTACGGCCCCGAAATCAGTTACCAAAGAGCCCCAAAACACCTCGAAACCCCCTAATTACAAGTTAAAAACTACTTTTCTGCCATTTTGGCTGCGATATGAATGAGTGACCATCCATGTTTCTTGTAGCTCGATGAGTTGGCTTTCCAACGCATCAAAAATGAAGTGATTCGGACGTCCGGTGTGGAAGTTACAGCAGTTTTACGAAAGCTCTGCGTGTATCCCCGAAAACCCCCTAGGGGTACACCTTTGGGTTTTTTGGAGTAGTTTCAACGGTGAAGTTCCCACCACCCTCTTCAACGGATTGACTTAATACAATATCTAGACAATATATATAAGATAAAACCATTCTGAACTAGCATGTAAGGCTCGAAAAACAAGGCTTTCAAATTTCGGAAAAACCACTAGGGGTACCCCTTTTGGTTTTTGTAAAATTTTCGTCCAGGTGAACATAGGCCGAATTCACTACAAACCAACTCAACATGATGAGAAAAAATTGAATGTGGGAGAAATCAGGCCCAACGTTGTCCTTACGGCCCCGAAATCAGTTACCAAAGAGCCCCAAAACACCTCGAAACCCCCTAATTACAAGTTAAAAACTACTTTTCTGCCATTTTGGCTGCGATATGAATGAGTGACCATCCATTTTTCCTGTAGCTCGATGAGTTGGCTTTCCAACGCATCAAGAATGAAGTGATTCGGACGTCGAGTGTGGAAGTTACAGCCGTTTAACGAAAGCTGCGCGTGGATCCCCGAAAACCCCCAAGGGGTACCACTTTGGGTTTTTTCGAGTAGTTTCAACGGTGAAATTTCCGCCACCCTCTTCAATGGATTGACTTATTACAATGTCTAGACAATATATATATGATAAAACCATTCTGAACTAGCATGTAAGGCTCTAAAAACAAGATTTCAAATTTCGGAAAAACCACTAGGGATACCCCTTTTGGTTTTTGTAAAATTTTCGTCCAGGTGAACTTAGGCCGAATTCACTACGAACCGACTCAACATGATGAGAAAAAATTAAATGTGGGAGAAATCAGGCCCAACGTTGTCCTTACTGCCCCGATATCAGTTACCAAAGAGCCCCAAAACACCTCGAAAACCCCTAATTACAAGTTAAAAACTACTTTTCTGCGATTTTGGTTGTGATATGAATGAGTGACCATCCATGTTTCTTGTAGCTCGATGAGTTGGCTTTCCAACGCATCAAAAATGAAGTGATTCGGACGTCCGGTGAGGAAGTTACAGCAGTTTTACGAAAGCTCTGCGTGTATCCCCGAAAACCCCCTAGGGGTACACCTTTGGGTTTTTTGGAGTAGTTTCAACGGTGAAGTTCCCACCACCCTCTTCAACGGATTGACTTAATACAATATCTAGACAATATATATAAGATAAAACCATTCTGAACTAGCATGTAAGGCTCGAAAAACAAGCTTTCAAATTTCGGAAAAACCACTAGGGGTACCCCTTTTGGTTTTTGTAAAATTTTCGTCCGGGTGAACATAGGCCGAATTCACTACAAACCAACTCAACATGATGAGAAAAAATTAAATGTGGGAGAAATCAGGCCCAACGTTGTCCTTACACGCCCGAAATCAGTTACCAAAGAGCCCCAAAACACCTCGAAACCCCCTAATTACAAGTTAAAAACTACTTTTCTGCCATTTTGGCTGCGATATGAATGAGTGACCATCCATGTTTCTTGTAGCTCGATGAGTTGGCTTTCCAACGCATCAAGAATGAAGTGATTCGGACGTCCGGTGTGGAAGTTACAGCAGTTTTACGAAAGCTCTGCGTGTATCCCCGAAAACCCCCTAGGGGTACCACTTTGGGTTTTTTCGAGTAGTTTCAACGGTGAAATTTCCGCCACCCTCTTCAATGGATTGACTTATTACAATGTCTAGACAATATATATAAGATAAAACCATTCTGAACTAGCATGTAAGGCTCTAAAAACAAGCTTTCAAATTTCGGAAAAACCACTAGGGATACCCCTTTTGGTTTTTGTAAAATTTTCGTCCGGGTGAACTTAGGCCGAATTCACTACGAACCGACTCAACATGATGAGAAAAAATTAAATGTGGGAGAAATCAGGCCCAACGTTGTCCTTACGGCCCCGAAATCAGTTACCAAAGAGCCCCAAAACACCTCGAAAACCCCTAATTACAAGTTAAAAACTACTTTTCTGCGATTTTGGCTGTGATATGAATGAGTGACCATCCATGTTTCTTGTAGCTCGATGAGTTGGCTTTCCAACGCATCAAAAATGAAGTGATTCGGACGTCCGGTGTGGAAGTTACAGCAGTTTTACGAAAGCTGCGCGTGTATCCCCGAAAACCCCCTAGGGGTACACCTTTGGGTTTTTTCGAGTAGTTTCAACGGTGAAATTCCCACCACCCTCTTCAACGGATTGACTTAATACAATGTCTAGACAATATATATAAGATAAAACCATTCTGAACTAGCATGTAAGGCTCGAAAAACAAGGCTTTCAAATTTCGGAAAAACCACTAGGGGTACCCCTTTTGGTTTTTGTAAAATTTTCGTCCGGGTGAAATTAGGCCGAATTCACTACAAACCAACTCAACATGATGAGAAAAAATTAAATGTGGGAGAAATCAGGCCCAACGTTGTCCTTACGGCCCCGAAATCAGTTACCAAAGAGCCCCAAAACACCTCGAAACCCCCTAATTACAAGTTAAAAACTACTTTTCTGCCATTTTGGCTGTGATATGAATGAGTGACCATCCATGTTTCTTGTAGCTCGATGAGTTGGCTTTCCAACGCATCAAAAATGAAGTGATTCGGACATCCGGTGAGGAAGTTACAGCAGTTTTACGAAAGCTCTGCGTGTATCCCCGAAAACCCCCTAGGGGTACACCTTTGGGTTTTTTCGAGTAGTTTCAACGGTGAAAGTTCCCACCACCCTCTTCAACGGATTGACTTAATACAATATCTAGACAATATATATAAGATAAAACCATTCTGAACTAGCATGTAAGGCTCGAAAAACAAGGCTTTCAAATTTCGGAAAAACCACTAGGGGTACCCCTTTTGGTTTTTGTAAAATTTTCGTCCGGGTGAACATAGGCCGAATTCACTACAAACCAACTCAACATGATGAGAAAAAATTAAATGTGGGAGAAATCAGGCCCAACGTTGTCCTTACGGCCCCGAAATCAGTTACCAAAGAGCCCCAAAACACCTCGAAACCCCCTAATTACAAGTTAAAAACTACTTTTCTGCCATTTTGGCTGCGATATGAATGAGTGACCATCCATGTTTCTTGTAGCTCGATGAGTTGGCTTTCAACGCATCAAAAATGAAGTGATTCGGACGTCCGAGTGTGGAAGTTACAGCCGTTTACGAAAGCTGCGCGTGGATCCCCGAAAACCCCCTAGGGGTACCCCTTTGGGTTTTTTCGAGTAGTTTCAACGGTGAAATTTCCGCCACCCTCTTCAATGGATTGACTTATTACAATGTCTAGACAATATATATAAGATAAAACCATTCTGAACTAGCATGTAAGGCTCTAAAAACAAGCTTTCAAATTTCGGAAAAACCACTAGGGATACCCCTTTTGGTTTTTGTAAAATTTTCGTCCGGTGAACTTAGGCCGAATTCACTACGAACCGACTCAACATGATGAGAAAAAATTAAATGTGGGAGAAATCAGGCCCAACGTTGTCCTTACGGCCCCGAAATCAGTTACCAAAGAGCCCCAAAACACCTCGAAAACCCCTAATTACAAGTTAAAAACTACTTTTCTGCCATTTTGGCTGTGATATGAATGAGTGACCATCCATGTTTCTTGTAGCTCGATGAGTTGGCTTTCCAACGCATCAAAAATGAAGTGATTCGGACGTCCGGTGTGGAAGTTACAGCAGTTTTACGAAAGCTCTGCGTGTATCCCCGAAAACCCCCTAGGGGTACACCTTTGGGTTTTTTCGAGTAGTTTCAACGGTGAAATTCCCACCACCCTCTTCAACGGATTGACTTAATACAATGTCTAGACAATATATATAAGATAAAACCATTCTGAACTAGCATGTAAGGCTCGAAAAACAAGGCTTTCAAATTTCGGAAAAACCACTAGGGGTACCCCTTTTGGTTTTTGTAAAATTTTCGTCCGGGTGAACATAGGCCGAATTCACTACAAACCAACTCAACATGATGAGAAAAAATTAAATGTGGGAGAAATCAGGCCCAACGTTGTCCTTACGGCCCCGAAATCAGTTACCAAAGAGCCCCAAAACACCTCGAAACCCCCTAATTACAAGTTAAAAACTACTTTTCTGCCATTTTGGCTGCGATATGAATGAGTGACCATCCATGTTTCTTGTAGCTCGATGAGTTGGCTTTCCAACGCATCAAAAATGAAGTGATTCGGACGTCCGGTGTGGAAGTTACAGCCGTTTTACGAAAGCTGCGCGTGGATCCCCGAAAACCCCCTAGGGGTACCCCTTTGGGTTTTTTCGAGTAGTTTCAACGGTGAAATTTCCGCCACCCTCTTCAATGGATTGACTTATTACAATGTCTAGACAATATATATAAGATAAAACCATTCTGAACTAGCATGTAAGGCTCTAAAAACAAGCTTTCAAATTTCGGAAAAACCACTAGGGATACCCCTTTTGGTTTTTGTAAAATTTTCGTCCGGGTGAACTTAGGCCGAATTCACTACAAACCGACTCAACATGATGAGAAAAAATTAAATGTGGGAGAAATCAGGCCCAACGTTGTCCTTACGGCCCCGAAATCAGTTACCAAAGAGCCCCAAAACACCTCGAAACCCCTAATTACAAGTTAAAAACTACTTTTCTGCCATTTTGGCTGTGATATGAATGAGTGACCATCCATGTTTCTTGTAGCTCGATGAGTTGGCTTTCCAACGCATCAAAAATGAAGTGATTCGGACGTCCGGTGTGGAAGTTACAGCAGTTTTACGAAAGCTGCGCGTGTATCCCCGAAAACCCCCTAGGGGTACACCTTTGGGTTTTTTGAGTAGTTTCAACGGTGAAATTCCCACCACCCTCTTCAACGGATTGACTTAATACAATGTCTAGACAATATATATAAGATAAAACCATTCTGAACTAGCATGTAAGGCTCGAAAAACAAGGCTTTCAAATTTCGGAAAAACCACTAGGGGTACCCCTTTTGGTTTTGTAAAATTTTCGTCCGGGTGAACTTAGGCCGAATTCACTACAAACCAACTCAACATGATGAGAAAAAATTAAATGTGGGAGAAATCAGGCCCAACGTTGTCCTTACGGCCCCGAAATCAGTTACCAAAGAGCCCCAAAACACCTCGAAACCCCCTAATTACAAGTTAAAAACTACTTTTCTGCCATTTTGGCTGTGATATGAATGAGTGACCATCCATGTTTCTTGTAGCTCGATGAGTTGGCTTTCCAACGCATCAAAAATGAAGTGATTCGGACGTCCGGTGTGGAAGTTACAGCCGTTTTACGAAAGCTGGGCGTGGATCCCCGAAAACCCCCTAGGGGTACACCTTTGGGTTTTTTCGAGTAGTTTCAACGGTGAAATTTCCACCACCCTCTTCAACGGATTGACTTAATACAATGTCTAGACAATATATATAAGATAAAACCATTCTGAACTAGCATGTAAGGCTCGAAAAACAAGGCTTTCAAATTTCGGAAAAACCACTAGGGGTACCCCTTTTGGTTTTTGTAAAATTTTCGTCCGGGTGAACATAGGCCGAATTCACTACAAACCAACTCAACATGATGAGAAAAAATTAAATGTGGGAGAAATCAGGCCCAACGTTGTCCTTACGGCCCCGAAATCAGTTACCAAAGAGCCCCAAAACACCTCGAAACCCCCTAATTACAAGTTAAAAACTACTTTTCTGCCATTTTGGCTGTGATATGAATGAGTGACCATTCATGTTTCTTGTAGCTCGATGAGTTGGCTTTGCAACGCATCAAAAATGAAGTGATTCGGACGTCCGGTGTGGAAGTTACAGCCGTTTTACGAAAGCTGCGCGTGGATCCCCGAAAACCCCCTAGGGGTACCCCTTTGGGTTTTTTCGAGTAGTTTCAACGGTGAAATTTCCGCCACCCTCTTCAGTGGATTGACTTAATACAATGTCTAGACAATATATATAAGATAAAACCATTCTGAACTAGCATGTAAGGCTCGAAAAACAAGGCTTTCAAATTTCGGAAAAACCACTAGGGGTACCCCTTTTGGTTTTTGTAAAATTTTCGTCCGGGTGAACTTAGGCCGAATTCACTACAAACCGACTCAACATGATGAGAAAAAATTAAATGTGGGAGAAATCAGGCCCAACGTTGTCCTTACGGCCCCGAAATCAGTTACCAAAGAGCCCCAA